>JNDP01001289.1:0-170808 GCA_000696975.1 Apophysomyces trapeziformis B9324
CTGATTCCATCAAACTTCACGCTGTAGGGACCTGTCGAAGATACGTTCACCACGAACAAACCCTAACTATCTGACATGTATGTCAGGTCATGCCACGTAAAACAGAGACATTCAAGCGGTTCTGGCAATGAATAAGTATGCTCCACTGTTCAGCGGCAGACAAGACGTACTGTCTTCATCGCATGGAGGGGAGGAGTCGGAATCTCTATCTTACGCATATCAATTTCTGTCGTTCTTCATCTTTTGCCTTTGATTTTTCGGTCTTTGTTTTTACCTAGCAATTGTTGCCATGCTGATGCATACGATATGCTTCAATTACGTTCTGGTATCCTATCGTTATCTTTGCTGATTCGCGAACTTCAAGGTTACCCTGCTTAAATCACGTTGTTTCGTTGCACCTTCGAACTTTTCCAACTTTAAGTCTCTTTCTGCTCCGCTGTGGATCACTGATTCATATCTTTTTTCCCGCTTAAGCTATTCCATAACTTCTCCTCCAACTATGTGCGTCTTTTTTCCCCTTTTTGATCCTTCCATTCGGCTTTGGACAGCTTCTCTGTCTGCCGTATTGCTTTCTTTCAGCAGGTTACAGAGTTATCATCTTAGAAGTCTATGGTTATCAAATGCAGATCCAGAGATACTGTCTTCTGTTTGATATGTACAGTTTTGGAAAACAAATGTAGTTCCATGTCATTGACTTGACATCGCATAAACATACATCATATGATATGACAAGTTAGATTCGAAAGCGACGGTCCCATATAGTGATTAGATCATAGATTTTCAAAGTAAGAGCAGGAGTAATCGCTTTATCTTGGGAAAGCAAGCAATTCCATCATTTCAGTGTAACAAGTTATTGATATATCTCAGTAAGAAATTGTGATGCTGGAAATTCAAGCCTTACAAGGAGAGGGCCGTTTTTGCTAAGGGTATGTCATAAAACATAAACTATGTTGGTTTTGTAAATAGTTCCACAAGAGTAAAAGCGGAACCCTATGATAATGAGAAAGGAAATACAAAAAGTGTAAACGCAAATGTTCATCCAAGCATTTGTTACTGTAGTGATGAATAGTGTGCATTTCCTAGAGAATCTGGCGTTTCCATTAATATTCATACAGTACTAGGATATGATATCGGAGAAGATGAAGGAAAGGAATGATCGGAATGATTCGTATTGAGTTCCACATAGTTAAATACCAATGTATCCACCGATCGACAGCGAATAGTGATGTAGCCGTAAGGCAAATCCATTTCCCAATTGATTTTAGTCCTGTAAGTCCCTCGTGTAATGCTCTCTAAATTTTTCCAATGCGACAGCTCCATTTGAAAACCCTTTACTCGCATAATCTCTTGGCTATTCAGTCCTCGCAAGTAGCGACCCCGTATCATCTCTTCATCGTCGTCGTCTGGCCAACCATTCCCATGTTTCTCTGCCATATGGTACCAACGCGTTTGGCCATCTGGATCCGTGTTCTTCCTTTGACGTTGCGATCTGTCTAGTTGACTAAGCGAAAAGATCGTACTATCGACATCGCATCGTTTTTTAGCTTCGGGACTGAGACACAGGTAAGAAATTCGTATCGATCGGAAACGACAGGCTGGCATATCAATTCGGATTTCCTGTTGTAGATGATCACGCAACTTCATGCAATAATATAGCTGCAAATCAGAAATTTCCTGGCACCATTGTGATACGTAGTCAAGGACCGCAGTAGTGAATCGGACATCTTCCAGTATTAACCGGCGCAATCCATGCGCGTTTCCCATGTCTTGACTGATATAGAGTGTGCACATGTGAAGTGTCAGATGCTTTATACTCGGCAGATGATCCAGAATAGCATCAAAAGCACAACTATTGTGGATCATAAAATCTTCTCTGCCACAACTCAGGTCAAGATTTTCCAGACTTCTGCAATTGGACAACGGTTGAACAACCTGCAAAAGGTCATGGGTACCTTTCCATAACGAGATATGGATCTTCGAAAGAGTATTTGCGCCGCATTCGCTGATGGAGTGAAGCATTTGCGGCGTCCAGTCCTCATGAAGACAGTGATATTCCTTTAGGAGCCTTCCTTTTCTGTTCAATGTATTCATGAATTGCCGACCCGGCCATAATTTAGGTGGAATATCAATGCTGAGCCGCTCAAGTCGATGATAAGACCGGGCCATAACCAGAAAAGCTTCTTGTGCCTGGACAATATCTGCCCTAGTCATGGATCTTTCAAGCAACACCTTCAGTCGTAGATTAAGTACCATGGTCTGAATGTTGGTATAGGCATGTGCGAAATAGTATAACCAGTGCCAGTCGCTTAAGTGGCTCATGACTTTGAGTACGTGCAACTTGGCTGCGCCCTGACCAACGTTATTTTGTAGCAGAAATGAATGCAGACCAACGTTCCATAGTTCAAGATAGCCTAGCTCTGGAAGCAACTGATGAATGGTCGGGAGATCTAAAGGCAGTTCGCTGCAAGCCCAGGCATCCTTTACTTCCCCGATAGTCAAAGCTTGCAGTTTCCTGAGCGATCCAAAAAGAGGCAGTAAAGCGGCATCTCTATGAAGGCTTCGGGCATGGTCCCCTCGTAAGGTGAGGTTTGTCAGCTGACAAGCTAATGCAGACGGAAGTGAAGAGGCAAGCTTAGGGTGCAATGGCGAAAGTTTCCGTAGATATTTCCAACCAAAGATGGCTGATGGTTTAAGATGCTTCCAACTACCGTCGGCCGAGAGCGTAAACATCTCCAAAAACGGGCAAAAGAGTAAAAGGTGATCGAGTTCCTGGGGAGTGATGCCAACGCGATTGAGCAAAATGAGCTCTCGCACCAATGAACCCGATTGCTGTTGAAGACAACGACAAAATGACTTGAATTGACGTCGACTGCGAATGTGAATCGTACGATACAGGGCGCGCTGAAAATTTGCGTGCCACATTCGGCAGATAGATAAACAGACATAAAGGTCTTTAGCCGGTAATAGCGTTGCAATCAGCTCCAATATTTCAAAAGATAATGCTTGCATAAAAAGGATGAAAAAAAGAAGAGAAAAAAACGTTCGCATTATATTCTCAGGTAGGACGATTTTGTCCAAGGCCGTATGACCTGAACTATGATTGCTACAATAGGCAAATGTAAAAAGCTGTGTCAATCGTTTTGTTTTTGGTAATTACCAAAAGTGTAGCACCTTTAACCTTTCAAGAAAAGAAAAAGATGGTCAGGTTAATTACAAAGAAACAGCAGCGTTTAGAGATCAAACATTTGGACCGAAATAATGACAGTAAGTATCTATGCCAAATAATCCAATCTATAGCATCCATCGACTCGGAGCATTGTTTGGCTACCTGGCCACTTACAATTACGTTGTATGCTGCTAAATGTCATTTGGATGTTGAACACAAGATTGTTTACATCTGTATTTGATTAACCTAATCCGTCCATTTGATGGTGGACTATTCCCCTAGTTTCTGCTGAGAGCAGCCCTTTCCTATTAATGGCTTTACAGACACTCATTTCCTCAAATTTGCGCTTCGTAAATCGGCTCTCTGCTTCTAAGATGTATACCTACTGTATTACTAATAGGTAGATTTACTATGAATTCCAAGATCCATTCTAACATGTGGCATCCAGCCACAAAAGAACAGCTGACTTCTCGTTGATTCTTGAATATGGTTAGAAACTCATTTTTTATAATAGAAACAAAAGAAGCAAGTTAGACATCTCTCGATGGTCGTATGATTCAGTTTGTACAAAGCAAAATAGTACGCATCCCAGCCAACAATAACAAATACAATTTCTGCGTGTCTTGTTTACCAACTTTCCCAATGTCAGGACCCGGTTCGTCAGGCCTTGGAATCAAGAACCCAGAAAAAGGAACATAATACGGAAGCCTCACCATGATTCCTCATTGACTGAAAATATAGATGGACAGTCTCTAGCTGATGACCCTGTGCGATGTTAAGTGAATGGACCAATCCGACCACAGTTTAAGAGCACGCCTTGTTTTCTGCGGATCAGCTTACTTAATTTAGAATCACCTCTCAGGGAATTCCGCTCATTCAACTACGCTACTCAAATGACTGCACCTACGTGAAGCGAATGAACCTTGAATTTACAAAAGAAAAGTAGACGTGCTATTCCTACATTTATTTACAACGGCACGTTATGGTTTGGTTATATGAACCTGATTTTCCCGATAGGCGCCGAAACTTGTCCGAATAAGGTGAAAATTCATCATACCTTAAGGTAGCCGTACGTATACCCAAGAAACAGATATTTCCCACCAATAGTGGGGCGCATCTTTTTGAGGTCGTTGACAGTATGAGCCGGAATGATATAGTTGTCTTGCGCCATCATAGAATACAAGAGAGTGAGCACTATTGCGTAGAGTCGACAACATGGCTCTTGTCTCCTCTATGTGAGGAAAAGCATGCTCAAAATAACCAAGACGGTTCAGGGACGGAAGTCGTAGGGCTAAAGAACAGACAAAAAGCGCATACATCAGCCCCTATGTAGGATTAGTTAGAGTACCTATGGTGAACGTAAATATATAAAATAGCTAAGTAAAAGAGTACAGTATAAGATTGTTGCCTCGACTTTTATAGAATGCTGTAATGTTTATAATGACAGAGCAGTGCCTAATTCCATAACCTTGCAAAACCCGTTGAGATCTTGATGTTATGACTGGTTTCATTATTTGACCCGTATAGCCTAAGGTTCAGTAAGTAAAAGGACTTTATCTACGTGTTGCTGACTGAAATTCTCGCCCGTCAAGCTGCCTCTTTTATGATGGCCAGCATCCGGATTGGAAATTCCGTTCTTCTTGTCTTATTTTCTTATTGTCGACTAGAGGTTTGGAAGCTTATGGTATTAAAAAGTTGCAATAAGGTTGATGTTTGGTACTTGAAAAGGTTTGTTCCGCATTAGCTCATATACTTTGCGTAAAAGAGGCTCATGCATGCACGGCTTAAAGACAACAATCCTTCCGACTGCATATGCGGATTTCACATTCAGACGAAGGGGAATTTTCAATGTAGAGTTCGATTTAGGAGCGCTACCATCTTTGAGATAAAAAGCGCCAGTACAGTTAGATCCATGGGCGACAGTGGATAAGCAATACAACAATATGGAGCAATAAGAGAATGCTTTTCTTTGTTCAGAGATTTTCTATTGAGAGAGCGTTTATCCTTGTATCGAAGTGAAAAGAAGTTGTCATTATACTTTAACTTCCTTCGTTTTGACGCCAAATACATCTAAATTTCATACTCGGCCACCACGAATTTATCCTATTCGTCAGTGCAAAAGCTTTTCAAGTGGCGAAAAACCAGTAACAGTGATTGTGTCCTCAGTTGCCTTGTCCTCGTCCAGTTAAACCGCCTTGCATAAAAAGTGCAAAAACCACTTATGAGCGACACATCTTCCAATGCACCGCGCCCATCCTTTACTTCTTATACAGAACGACGACCGCGTGGAAAGGGTATATTAGAACGCAATCTAAACAAGACGAAAGGAACTGAGGTTGGTTGGGCTCCCATCAGACAACATCGCATCTTAACGCCCTAGCATCTTTTGCGTTCCAGGTCAGCCTCAGTGCACAGAACTTCTTGTTTTCGGAGATGCTCCAATATACCCAGAAACGTGTCAATGGCATCCAGGACCTGGAACGCAAGTACGTGGTTTTTGTTTTCTCGTACCGTGGTCTTCTTTTCCACTAACCAGTTTTTCTCAAGGCTCAATGAGTTTGGTTATCGTGTTGGAGTACGGATACTGGAACTTTTGATTTGGAGAGAGAAGGTAGCGAAACGAGAAACTCGCGTGTTGGGCGTTTTGTACTTTATCCATAGCGTTGTATGGAAAGCTCTCTTTGGAAAGCAGGCAGATTCACTGGAAAAAAGTACAGAAAATGAAGATGAATGTGAGGTCATAGATCGTGACAACGATGTTTATTAACTCCCCTTTCCGTGCTAGATATGATTTCTGATAATGATCCGATTTTGAGCCGATATATCTCAATTCCAAAAGAGCTGTCCCAGCTGAACTGCAATGCCTTCATTGCTGGAATCGTAGAAGCTGTGTTGGACGGATGCCAATTTGTAAGTCATATCATGTCCACTACGTCCTGTTGTTGAGCATAGCCTTTATTAGCCTGCTAGGGTTACCGCGCACACGGTACCTGTAGATGGATTTCCTCAGCGAACTACGATCCTCATCAAGTTAGAAAAAGAGGTTTTGCAAAGAGAAGAATTGCTCAAATGAGAGAAACTTCATCTATGTTTATGTGTGTCCATTCCATCTCCGAGTTTATTTTCGTTATTCCTATTACTTCTATTTCTTGCCTTTACCCTTCTTCGACGTCTTATCGTCGATCATGATGAAGCGCTTAGGTACACCTTTGCCCAACAGCAATTCGGAAACGTGTTTGATCTGCGGGCCTTGGACCATGACCTCATGCATTGGATTTTTCGGGCTTGACCCATGTATAGGGTTATCTAGCAAAGCGATACGCTGTTTAGCTTACAGTCTATGATTGTTTCACATTTCTTACGTGTAGCACTGCTCGCGCATAGTTTAGTAAGTTCTTTGCATAGCTCCTCCACGTCCAGACCGAATCCTTCCATGCCTGTTACCCTTGTTACAGTTTTGCGTCCTTGACGGATCTCCTGAGTGATCTCAACAGCTTTTGGTTTTCCTTTACAGAGGACAGACTCCTTCCCTGGCAATGTCAACATATGGAAAGGTTGCATTTTCGACAGCAATCTTTAAACAATGCTCCTTAACAACATAAGAAGGTGCACTAATTTTTTTTCTTTTTACCTCTGAACCAGCTCATCCCGTGCCAATCTGTCGATAGTATTATATTCTGCCTTTGCAAGCAATGCATCACAAAGTAAAGCGTCTATCTTTACCATTCTATATATTTCATGTCAGCTACATAGGTTGTATTTTGTTCAGACCTTTGATTTCTAGGTTCTACCAGGTTCTGATTCTTGATGTAATCCATGAGAATTTTTCTTACTTCAGCCGCAGTGTACATGGTATCGGTTTTCTGCTTTTCTGAAACAAACAGCGCAATATTGCTGCCCATAGGCTTGTATATATCGACGATCTCTGTTTGAGCGGGTGTTGTAGCCGATTCCTTTTCTTTGACAGGTTTAGTCGCTTCCGAAGTTTCCATAGTCTTATAAGCCTTCAAGCCTTGGAAACTAGAAATTATCCTTATTAGTTCTTTTACTAACAGAACGGCTATCGTACTCTGGATGTGACCAATTAACAGAACTCACGAACGCTTCCCCTCTTTGATCTTTCAACTTCAGAATCCCTGTTTTCTCCATGGCCTTCAAGAATTTTTGCACTTTCTTCCAACTAGACTTTTTTATATCAACTTCTGAGCCGACGTCAATCGGTCGGCTCGGAAGGATATACGTAGTATAGAAATTGGAAACCGATAAGGGAAGCGCAGTAGAAGCGTTATCTGGCGTCATTTTAAACTGTAGTGCTTGCAATAGCGATTTCTTCAGTAAATCATCAATGTCTGTAACGTGCAGGTTAGAACACTTGATGAAATATAAGAGGGAAACGTACCGCTTGTCGAAAGTTGAACAGAGTTTGTCTCTTCCATTTCCTGCGATGTAACTTGTTCTTTCGGAACTTGTTCTTCAGTTTCATCTTCTTGATAGCTCTCGTCATCGGAGGCATTTTGGAATTCTGCTGGTTCAGATTTGTCACCCATAGCCCATAAATAATCGTGATAAACATGGATGACATGAACAGCCTTTCCTTTCATGCCTGACCGCGGCCGGATTTCCGATGTCGGTAGTGCCATGGTGCCAACGGCCAGCGGATACCTGCCGTAAAGAGGATCAGAACGAAAAGCCAACAAAGCATGACATACGGATATCCCTTAATGGTGATCGCCACCAAATCATCTTTATCAACATTGGGTAACTTGCCGTCAGGCCCAGGTACAAGGCCGGGAATCATCAGATCTACGCACACTTTAAGTGAAGGCTGTTCACGTCGCTTTTTCTCTGTTTTCTTTTTTACCTGCGCCATCCATGAGTTTTCGTACAACTGGGCCCCAAGTATAGAGGATCGGGAGACAATCTACGTGCTGCCACAGGGTGTACACTGTTGATCCCATGAATCAGCTCGATGACATTGAACCGAAAAATTCAGCATACCTGTTGGTATAGGTTTGTGATCGTTAATCTTTATCCACAACGGATTTTTGTCCCCTACATAGAGAACGCCTGGCGAGCCAATGTGAGTACTAAATTTTGCTGATTGAAGCGTGTCTGGCATCAGAGGCATCGCGCCTTCCTCCGAACATTTTTCTTTCAATTGAGGATATGCGTCGTAAGCTTCATTCTGGAAGCGTCTCCTATCGGAAGAACGCAGTGGACTGAAAGACTTAAGATTGGTTAAAGGTTTCTTAAACATGTCTGAACAAGGCTTTCATTTTTTTTTTTCGTGGTCACTGAGCGTAAGTTTGGCTAATGCGCTGCGGAGCTCGACCAGCACTGATGGTTTGACACATCTGGCATTGTTCAACTCTTGAAAATGTTTATTTACAGCAATGACTTTGCAGACTTATCAAGGTGATATTGACTGTAAAAGTTTTTAATTTCTGCTATGGGCTGTTTCGCATCGAATTAAAGCACATTGAGACGTGAAAAGCAATCATAAAGCCAGACAGTGCATTTGCGCAGAAACATATCGTCTTTTTCATTTCCAACTTGTTCTCGATTAATGGACACTATCTTCCAATTGCCTCAGATTCTGTTTATGAACACTAGGAAAACAGAAAACTGAGTCGGACCGGTGTGCAACATTTCGACGGAAGAAGAGTACCACAGAATGCTAATTCTTTCACTGTCATTCATTCATTTTAAGAGACCTATTAGCGGGTAAAAGCCAGATACGTTGAAAGCCGATATCCGACTGCGAATTCAATGGTAAGTAATGAGTGAACTTTAGCACTAGCCAATCATGAGAAGATTAGATTTTGAGTGGATTCTAAATGTTTGGGTTCTGAAGTAAATATGACCACAGTACGCAGTTGTTATAATCATATTTGTGTATGTTGTCGTACTTTGCGGCATGGACAAATATTCACATGTCATAACATAAACCTTGTTTGATCGTTATGGTTTACCTTCTTTCAGCTCATAAGCATAAGGGTGATGGTCCTCTTGTAAAGGAAATTAGCTATTGGTTACCTATCTGAGCATATAATTAACTTAACAAAAAAGAGCGATTGCTACCTGATATGTTCAAGAGGATAATGCATTGATGGTAATGATTTAGATGCAGCAATAAGAAAAGTAGGAAAGTGCATCTGCATTTGGATGAGACGTCCAGTGACTTCATAATCTGTGGTTCAGACGGTCTTAGAGAAAGACGTATTTGTGAAGGGTGAGAATAGTCAATTTCATGCTCAAATGTAGAGAAAGAAAGCAGATTTATGCAAATCAGTACTGTCTGCTTTTTATCCTTCCCCTTATCTCTCCCTTTCTTCATTTTCTTCATGTTATTTTCTCTATTTGATTTGCAGAGTGAAATGAAACATAAATAAACAAGGTCAATGTCGGATGCGGGACCGTGCATATAAAATAGATGTTTAGTTTGCTTAGTGACAGAGGGATGATATATAGTAATCTCTAGTAATACATCCCATGAGTTCTAGTATGAATCCTGTTGGGACAAGCGTCCGATACATAACGGAATAACTCTATCGTTCGCAATGGGCAGTTGTTCGAGTGGGAAAAGATGATGTTACGCTTTGCCTTTTGTTTGCAGAGTCACCAGATATATGATTCAGACAAGAGGTCCCAGTCACCCATACTTCCCAAAGTGGTCGTGACGACTGAAATACTTGTCTCGATTTCCGGTGCCTGTTGCTATCCTTTTCTTTTCCTTGTTGCCTATCTTCTTCCTTTATTTGTATTTCGACAGTTTTCTTGGGCAAAAGCTCAATATGGCATGGCTTGATTCACGAACACTTTTCGTGTCTGCTTCATTATTCTTTCTGCCGGTATTGGCTCTCATCGTTATACTATGCTTACCGTTTGTCGCCGTCGTTACTGGTAACTCATGTATACACCGCGGTCTGGACTTGTATTGACAGTCAATACCTTTATCAGCGGGCCTATACTTGAATGCTTGGGCCCTACACCTTTACTTCGCACAAACAGACACAGACTTCAACCTACCCTATGATCCGTCTCGGGTTCTCAAGGTCAATTATGCATTCATATCCTTTATCCTAAACTGGATCAGAGACATTCCGCTCATCGTTTCATTTCTTCATTGGCGCTACTTGGTTGTGGGTAGCCGTTTTCACGAGATTGTAAGGTAAACAGATAGCTTGCACCCACACTTTCTGTAGCTCATTGACAAACTTTCTCCAGCCGAGATATCTCCTATTCTCCCGTCTCGCCTTCCAAATTGGATGTATATCATCCGGAAGATCTTGACCAGCCAGCACCGATAATTGTATTTATCCATGGTGGCTCGTGGTCCTCTGGCTCGAAGTATTTGTACAGTTCGTTTGCCAATACTTTGCGGGAATTGGGCTACGTCGTCATTGTCCCAGATTACCAAAAATACCCCTTGGTGAAGGCTGATGGTATGTATGACGATATACGACAGGCCATTCGATGGACACATAAGCACGCACAGAAAATCAAGGGTGATGTTGAAATGATTTATGTCATGGTAAAAAAATATCCCTGGGCGAGTCAATGAAAGAATGAGCTAAAAAAGTGGGGTTACAGGGCCATAGTGCGGGGGCACATCTGGCAGCACAGGTCATAATTTGCGACGTAATTGAAAGGGCCAAGTACAATATGATCTCATTGAGTGGTCAAGACGATAGGACGGAGATCAGGCGTCCGTTACATCTTTTACCCCAGGTTGAGGGACTCTTCCTGTATGGCTTGCGTTTGCGCTTTGCGCAACGAGTTGTTTCTTATAGTGTAACTAATTAATCATGTGTAACAGTTTTTCAGGGGTGTACAATATCGCAGAACATTTGGAGCATGAGCGAAAACGTGGCGTCGACAAAATATCGGCTATGGCACGAGCAATGGGTTCAACTAAGAGTGAATTCGAGCGAAATTCACCGCTTGAACAGATTAGAAAACATAAGAAAGTGTTTGAATTGTCGGAGGATATTTATGACTATATGCCGCGTATTCTTTTCATTCATGGCGAGGTGGATTCTATAGTACCGTATACTCAATCGGCGACAATGTTCACCGTTCTGCATGAGGTAATACCCGAAGAAAGGCAGGATGATGTAGATATGCGTCTACGAGTATACAAGCCTCTAGGACATGCTGAATGCGTTACTGCACTCATGCCAACCTGCTTCCGCCAAAGCCAGCTAGCAAAAGCCTTGATGCGAGATATCAAGGAATTTATTGACACTCCGGACAGCGAGCAGGAAGACCTAGTCAACGACTTTGAATAGCGAAGAATCTGTCACTGAAGAAAAATCAACTGCGTTTTATTAAGGAACCGGGCTCTTCATGCCCTATTGAAATCATTTGTAATACCTTTGTAGTCTACTGTCTATGTTGTTTTCGTGCAATTACAGAACCATGCCTGTCTTGGAAGTGCATAAAATGTGAAAAGAGGAAATATGCAAAAATGTGCGCAGATTAGCTATGAAATGTTTGCTATGAGATTAATGCGTTTAGTACTTTCTTGAGCCCGTCTTCCCCTGTAGTAAGCCACAGAAGGATACTGGAACCAAGTAAAGAGTTCAGCAACACATTTCGTAGATTAGACTGTTTGTTCTCTGTGTTTGAATGCGATTGTTGTCCTTCTGAGGATGGTACGGGTTCGGCAATAGGGCTTTCGGGTTGGATTTCTTCTTTTAGTAATGACTCTGATACGTTTTGTTCAGCACTCGGTTCAGGCTCTCTTGCATCTTCCTTTTTATTGCTTTCTTCCAGAGATGGATCCGATAAATTGGTGACTAATGGTTGTTCGTCCATTAGTGTTCCATACGTCTCCGTAGCCTGCTTTTCCATGATCGCTGTCCCAACATCTTCCGACAAACTGGTAGGTGACAACGTGTCCTGGCCTTTAAGCGTGCGTGAGCCTCGGAAAGCGACCTTCTTTTCGAAAGCATCAACCCATTGTTGGTTTATTTCTTCATCTACAGGATCGTTGATGGTTTCAGGATTCTCGGCGATAACTTGTTTGCACTCGCTTGGAGATCTCGTCATTGACTCTTTCAATGTCTTTTGACTCTTAAAAAGTGGTTCATAGCGTGCTTTCGTTTGATGCTCATCTGGCATTTGCTCTTTCGTCGCAATTGCATCGCTCTTTCCTACGGAGGGGGTAGCTACTGATACATCTTCCTGTTTGGATAATCGTGCACCGCGATATACAACCTTTTTCTCAAAAGCATCGACCCATTGCTGATTCATATCTTCTTCTGCCAGACCTTCAACGGCACCGGGTTGCGCAGGGGCAGTATTCGTGATCTGTTTTGCTGTTGCAGTGATTGGATCTTGCACATGATCAGTTGTTGGAGAAGCCTTAACAGTGTCTGTTTTCAAGGCGTATTTAGGTGGTGGAGGTTGGCATTCCACTAATCGGGCGATAAGAGTTGCTTTGGAACCGGATTTATCCAGCCGAAATGCTTCCGCCATGCTGATTAGCTCGGCCTTTTTCGATTTCTGCAGTAATTTCCGGTTCCATGCCAGTTGTTGAAGTGAAATCGGGGATCCGTGAAGAGAACGTGTGGTTGAATACAAAGGCTGCCAGATACTTCGGAGACGGAACATGCCGAGCAGAAAACACAGGGGTTGTCCTAACTGATCAAACTTTCACAAATCAAGCAATCGCATAATGTGGCTTGGGTCGGGGAACTGAGCATGTCCACCGGGCCTTCCCTTATGTGCGTCCGGCGGGCAATTGCCGACTGCCTTAGGAAAAGGAATCCTCGATAGGCGATTGCTCTCTCTCTCGTTAAGCCGATCGCCATGGTAAGTACATGGTTTAGGGATATCAGAGAGATGATTTAGATGGATGGAGTGGAAGAAAAGAACGAATAAATGGATGGATTACGATTGGAAAACGAAATCGAACGAGAGAAAACTATTCTCATGTTGAAAGAGAAACGCCCGATCAGGCACATCGTGAATGAAAGAGGATAATCAATATCTTGAAAGAATCGGCCGACTAATTCCAAACTGTTCTATGCTGCATTCAGGTTAACATTCCCAAAACCAGAAACACCTTCTGCAAGGGCACCAAGTGCAGAAAGCACACTCCTCACAAGGTTACCCAGTACAAGGCTGGTAAGGCTTCGCTTTTTGCCCAGGGTAAGAGACGTTACGACCGTAAGCAGTCCGGTTATGGTGGTCAGACCAAGCCCGTTTTCCACAAGAAAGTATGTAATGAGGAACAAATGTATATGCCGATTTGCTAACCACGAGAACAGGCCAAAACCACCAAGAAAATTGTGCTTCGTCTTGAATGTACTGTGTGCAAGTACAAGATGCAGCTCCCCCTCAAGCGTTGTAAGCACTTTGAATTGGGTGGTGACAAGAAGACCAAGGGTGCTGCTCTCGTTTTCTAAGCAAATCATATCGTCTTTGTCCGCTAATAAAAACGAAAAAAAAAGAAAACAAAGATCAAATCAAGCAACGATTTTGTATTCTCGGAAACCGGTATTGTAGAGTATGCTGTTGGCTACCATGGAATTTAGACAGTGAAGAATTCGATCTCGGCATAGTCTACGGTAGGGTTCTTCGCTGATCACTTGCTGGATGATGTATTCACGGAGTACCCCGCCTTTGTACGACATGTCAGATCTAAATTAACAACTACACAACTTACCATGATGCAATGTTGCTGTTGTAGAAGCTTTTTCGACTATATCCAATATCACGTCTTCTAATTCTTCGTTGGTCAAAATTCTGTACATCCCAGAAGGTCCATCGACTTGAATGATCTGCCCCGCTTTGGCTAACTCATTTACGGAAGACACGAATAACTCAGTAATCTGACGTGGTGTAGGGTCCCTAGGATACTGTTGGGAAGAAATCCGAGTGAGGAATTGAACAAAGGATAGCTTTGATTGACCTTTTCAGTCAGGGTCTGTCTTGCTAAGTGCTCCAGTGTCCTGTCTCCTCTGCCTGCCTCGTGACAGGAAAAATGATCGGTACTGTATCCCTTTTCAATATACTCTAATAGAGCGTGTTGAAACCTCTGTTCAGGCGTTTGGTCTTCATCCTAATTACTTTTCGGATAAGTATGAAAGAAAGCGATACTTCATGCCATTCATTTGAACCTGGCTAGAAACTAGTTGCGGCTGGCTATTCTCTTGCTCAACGTATCTTCGTATGTTCTCTTCATTCTCCACAATCACGCTAGGCACCGAAAAAGGTTTGCTATAGCGATGCTTGAGTAACGCGATGGCCTTGGCTGCGTGAGCAACTTCTATATTAGGATCCAATACATGGACTGAGCATTAGACGGTTAGGAAACGAATGAGCATAACTTCCTTGCAGAACTTACATAAACTACGCACCATGATCTGTCTAAATCCTCGATGTTCACACACTATCCCAGTAATCGACAGACATGTACCTAAAGGCCATACTTTTTTTGTGGCGACCGTGTTCTTCCATTCACAGCAATTGACACATCCAGTGCCGTCGTCGACTTAACTTCAATTGGTGAATGATTTGAACGACATTGGCAGTAGGACTCACGGGTATAAGTTATGTTGTGATACGTTTGCTCGATAGCAACTACAATTCCGCAGAGCGTGACATGCCTGATAGGATGACTATGGAAAAAGTAGAGATCTGACCACATTAGCAGAGGAATCTTAATAACTTTGCTCACCTTTGCGGGCTGCTAACTGTACGAGTGCGTCAATATCTCTGATTAGCAACTTTACGTTGGTGCGATGTAAGGGATCCAGCCCAAAGAACAGAGGGTTTAGAGTTGTCATAGCGACAAGAAAGGTAGGGTACAAGTCAGCTTGTTTGCACATTTTGTTCCCCAATAAATCACCGCAGTCCTCAGTTCAACGTAAAGGGGCTTCGGTGGAAAGAAGCTTGTTCGCTGAGAAACCTAATTCAATGGCATTCGTGGTATCTTGGATCATAATTATCAATGCATTGCGGATATAAAAGTCGAATACTAGTACCTGGTCCTATTTTGCTGTGGGCCCGATAAAATTAGCGTAAGTATCGAACGTGACAAGGAAAGTGCATTATGCTATCAATGTCTTCGCGCAATTGATGATCTTCAAGCAAAACCTGAATTGAAGTTACCTATCTTCTTCCAATGCAGGCTATTCCAGATTTTAAGAAGTGGTATGTAGGATAGGAGTAGCATCTCCAGTGTCGAAGGAACCAATTAACTTTTGGATTGTAGTTACATCGTAAGAAACAAGAAACAAGAAGTGGGTTCAGTTTAGTTACGAGTTTATATATGTAACATTTGAAAGGGCGGACGGTTATCTTTTCTTTCAAACACAATATCGTTGCTCCATTTTCTGTACTTCTGAAGAACGTTCATACCGACAATAAAGCAAATTGGCTTTCAATTTCTTGAAGGCGTGAAGTGCTTGCGAAACGGAATATCAAACAGATGCATGAAATTACGGATCGACAAAGGTCTGTGATTCTTATGCATGTAATGTCCTCCAGAATACTTCCCCAATCTTTTTTAATATGCTTCATAAATGACGTAGATCCTCTTTCAGTAAGACCTGTAAAGACCTTGTAACTAGGAGGTTCGATCAATTGAGAAAAGACACGACTTATAGTTTTAAGATGTAGGAGGGACACCATACCCGCCAAACCAACACAATTCTCCAGAACAGGGGGTAAGATGGAACCTGTAAAGTTAAAAATGCTGGTGCCCTAAAGGGGACAATACGATGCTTTTCGTTTGCGGTTTGAAAGTGACGAAATGAGACTGCAACACAAAGACGATAGAAACAGTTAACGGAGGACGCCATTTTTGTTAGTATACTACGATACATAGAATGGTAGGTTCGTAACCCAGGCTCTCTGAAAGTTATTGCAATGGATGGGCTTGTCTTGTCACCTCCTGAAACAAGGAGAGACTGAGAGACAGACAGAGAGAGAGAGCGAGAGACAGAGGTAAGGCCAAGTAAAGCAAAAATGGCGAGCGGAATACCTGGCCAAATAAAGTAATCCTCGTCCTGATTATTTTGTCTGCGCGTGCTGTTTCACTCCTTCTCTGTTTTCTTTTTCACCCTCTCTTTGTTCGCACTCACATACACGCTCACTCTCGCTTTTTGTTCGCTGCCTGTGGTACTATTACCAGAATATTGTTATGGCTAACTGATGACCGACTCATCCACGATATAGGGCTTCTTTACCATTGCTCTATGCTTTTCATCTTGAAGGAATGAGCATGCCATCCTCAAACGTACCCTCCCCATCGACGTCCGGCCGATTCAACGCAGTCGCGAACGGTTCGACTGCGGGCCGATCGGGTTCCAATTGGTCCCTCTTTCGAGAAACCATGACTCCGTCTACTTCTACCACTAGGAAAACAAACTTCAACAAAGGCCATGCTGACCTGGGGGAGGATCTAGTGCGCAACATTGGATCAGATTATCAAGAAATTCAGAAGCGAACATTAACAAAATGGATTAATGTCCAACTAAGCACGGTCGATGATCATATCAATAACATTGAAACAGACCTGAGGGACGGCAGGCGGCTTTTAAAGCTCCTCTCTGTTGTTTCAAAGGAAGCAGTACCAAAACCCGAGAAAGGAAATACGCGTATCCATCAAATAACGAACGTTGCTTTGGCGTTGGGATTTCTTGAAAAACAAGTTGGCAGAGACGCATTACCAGATATTGGGAACGAAGCCATCGTCGACGGCAACATAAAGAAAACATTAGCTCTTACCTTCCTTATCATGCTGAAGTATCAAGTCCAACGTATTCTTACCGAGGAGGACGAGGAATTCTTCAAATCTATGGAGGTAACGTGGGTGCAAATATTCGCTGGCGATCCTAAACCGAGGAACTTGCGTAGAACGAACAACTACATGACTCATATCAAAAGAATCATACGCATTCTTCCGATACCTTCCTGAATATACCATCCCTGAAAACTGAACCATCTACGCCTCTACCGAGCTTGTCAAATCCACTCATTACCAGGCGCAATCGCAGTAACTCATCAGCATCTGATAAAGGTAGCAAAAATGTTTCCGAAGCGAAACTGGCGCTGTTGTACTGGGTGCGTTCGCAGCTGGAAGAATATGTCACAGCGCATATTATCTGGCCCGTACAAGATTTTTCGCGATCATGGCGAAATGGACTTGCATTCTGCCTTCTCATACACAAACATGATCCGACACTGATACCAGATTTATTTACAACGCATATGAGATGCGACATGTCTGAAAAAGAAACTTGGTATAAGTTATTGGTAATGGCATTTGATTTGGCTGCAACGCATATGGATATCCCAAAGTATCTTGAACCGGAGGATCTAACTGATGTCGATTATCCACACGAGCCAAGCGTGATGATGTATATCAGTCAATATTATGACGTGATGTCAAAGGCTCAAAAGAAACAATCAGCTGATGAAAGGGCAAGAAATACGAGCAAGCGGAAGGCGGATATTTCTATTATAGCAGGAACAGAGAGTTTGATACAGAGCAATGAATCTTCTGTAGAAGAGAGTTCTCCAATGAGCGAGCGCACGGATTCATCGAAAACTACGCCTGAAATGATTGTATCTCCCCCTAACAACGACATGGAAGTACCAAAACCAAGCTCATCCTCAATTGAAAATATCGAGCCACATATGGAACCAATTGGTAGCGTACCGTCACTTTTGGAAAGCATTAAAGATCTTCCACAAGATCTGCATGGTGTGGTAGACCAGTTCATCTTTGTGTGTAATCGGTTAATTGAGCTTGTGCGAACCAATCGTCATATCATCGATGAGATTCCAGTAGAATTCCCTAGTAAGGAAACTCTTTCTACGATAATCGCAATCGAGGAACAGCTCAGAAAAGAAAGCAACACCCTAGAAACAGTGAAAGAAGCAAAAGAAGCACTAATGAAAGATTCAAAGGTTTTGACAGACGCGCAGAGAGCGGGGATTTCTTGGACATATAATGCCTTGCGTACGGATTGGGATCAGTTTAAGAATATATTTGCTGAAAAGCAAGAAAAGATGCGGATAAAGATGCGTGACAGCGATCTGGGGGAAGATGCTAGAGACGCATCGCTGTTCGACCGAGAGGCAGATATTGTCGAGAGAGAAATTGATACATTGCAACAGTCTCTGAGAGACATACAACCGAAAAGTACCAATGAACACAACGTTACTTACACCATGCATCCGCTGGACGGGTCGCTCGATATTGCCGAAGAGTTTGAAAACTCAGTAACCCATGCTTCAAAGCTCATTGATGCATTTAATTTGACGACTTGGAAATCGTACAAGGAGCAACTCAATCGCCTGCTACCAACGGTGTCTTTCCTTGTCTCCGGTCGAAACGAGACTGTACAACAGAAATACAAAGCCCTTCATGACGCGTTGCTGAAAGCCAAACGATGTACTGATGAATTCAGTCGCGGTGTAACCTTTGCTAGTATCACAAAAGCCATGACAGACGAGTTAGACGTTGTACAGAAGATGATGGACGACACCGAACAGATTATCACAAATGACGCGATTCGTAATCTTGAAGAACGCGTGAGCATTGTTCGATCGACTATATATGGTGTACGAGAAGAATATATCGATCTACTTACGTTCCGGGAAGATGATCGTGACAGAACTGCATTTTATGAACGTTTCATCGAGCACTTGAATGACGTCGAAGAAAAGTATGAGACTGTGCAGGACTGGGTCGATCAAGTCCGCGTCTGGTTCGTTGAAGCCGAGAGGATAAGGAAATGGATTGCAGAGCAGATTGATATCATTGAAGAGCGGAATGAGGCTCACTTAGTAGATCCTCTAAGCGCCGAACTGTCAGTGTCCGACGAAGAAGCTATTCGCTTGCATGAAGAGCATAAGAAACTTCAGGTGGAAATTGAACGTTTCGATGCAGATGATATGACACGTCTGCGATCACATGTAAAGACTTTGACAGTTGCCGAGCGAGATAGGGAGCTTAGTCCTGCTGATACTTCTACCATCGAAATTACATTAACGACGTTGAACATGCTTAATCGCCTCATGCAGCTACTCGGGAAACGGTCACTATTGCTGGACACATTATTACTGCGAGTCAAATGGGAGGATCTATTTGGAAAAGCCGTTCAATGGATTGCATCCATGGATGGGGAGTTAGATCGGTTTCTGCGAGAGAAAGCAAGGTGGTCCGAATTAGATGGCGATTATGGCCAATTCACAAGCGAGGAGAAATATATCGAAGATGTTATTCAGTCTCTTGTCAGTATTGAAAAGCGAATTGCTGATTTTGACCAAGGTGATTATGCAAAAGTATTAGACGCTTATCAAGAGACCGAATATATGCACGGGGAGCCCTTGCCGGAATATCTGGAGCGACGGCAAACAGGGTTCGAAAAGGCTTTCGAGGATCTAATGAAGCGGTGTGCGTTTGTACGCAATGTTGTAGAGCAGCTACTCTCTGTGACCAATGTCATAACCCAGTTCAAAGAATTGAAAGATGAAGGTGAAAGACTGAGACGTTCAATGCTGGATGCTTCGAATACCCACGAGCAAGACGAGGACGACGAGTTGATACTAGAACGAGTGCAAACATTTAAGGAAAATTCAGCCAACTTAATAACGAACGGAGCATCACGAATCCCATTTCCCACTGTGCCAGACATGGCTACTGCCATTGGTGGATCTGACGCCCATGATACCGAAATTACGAACGAGACAATTAGAAGCACGATGAGTGCATACGGCATGTCGCTTGCGTTAATCGCCGAAGGTCTCGACCAGCTTCTAGCCTCACGCAACAACGTTGCTTCATTGCAATCTCGTGCTTCCGTAGCACATGATGAAGTGATTCGCATGACAAACTGGATGGATGAGAAGATAAAGACTCTAAGTAAATCCCATTTCGATATTTATGCTGACAGTTCAAAATTGGCTATGGATGAAGACGAGGTTATGCGACTTGAAAAGGAGCGAGACGGAATTGCCACACGACTTAACCAGCTCGAAGACGATGATTTGATAAAATTGCTGCAGGAAGTTCGGACGCTAGAAGATGATATTGACGCCTCCAACGCAGTATCGATTGATCGTCATACACTTGTGAATAGCATAGAGAATCTTGAGAAAAGCCACGAACGTCTTAAATCTTTGCTTTCGAGTCGATCAAAAGAATTGGACGTGCTGAAGAAGCGCGTCGTGTGGGAATCGCAATGGAACAAGACTAATCAATGGATCCTGACTATCGCACGCAAGTTATGGGATTTTAACATAAAACGGGCGCGTTACGATCCAAGCAAAGATAACGTTGACAAGCCGTCGTACACAAATGATCATGAAAATACACAAATACTACAGTTTATTCAGGAGCGCGTCGCTGAGATTAATGACCGTCAGATGCTGTCGATCAACGAACTCTTTGATGATCTTACTGAAGAGTATGGAGAACTATCCGAAGATAACAATCTATCATCTCTTCCTGATTGTATTGTCTCGAAACAGTCTGAAATACGGCAGAAATGTGACGAACTCCTGCACCTTTCTGCTTACGCCTCCGATCTCATGACTCAGCGTTCTGCTATTACCGAGTTTCTATTACGGGTCCAGGATGCTCAGCATGAAGGAGAAAAGATTCGTGATGGAGTCAACAAATTCATGCGCCGTATTATGGAGCATGATGCTCATAGTTTTGACTCACGAACACAGGCATTCAAAGGAGAAATACAAAAAATATGGGATGAGTGTGGCAAGATCATTCCATTCCCCGTGTTTTCATGTACATGGATTCGCCCCGCCCAGCCAACGGAATCTGAAGAATTAAGCGCTCATATCAAAGACCAGATAAAATCTCTGCTGGATCGCAAAATGGATGATCTACGAGCATTGGAGAGGACAATCGATCGTTTGCTTGAAGAATCCAGGGAGGCTGACCGTATGAAGGCTCTTGTGAGCAAATATGATATGGAGGCTGCTGAACTCCGACAATGGATAGAGGAACGCATTCAGGATTTGAAACGGCAGCATATTGACGTCGCAGCAGAGTATCTTGCTGATACCTCGGATGATAACTTGTCAAGATTGCAACGAGAACAATCACAGCTATTCCTAAAAGTACAAGACTTTGAAGGAAACCAGGTTAAAACGCTTCATGACAGTGTCGCACAACTTGTGGAGAAGTCGATGCAGAAGAAAAGTAATCGATCAGTTGACGTTTCCGCTGCTGCTCGAAGTCTCGGTGAGGCAATGACCCTGTTGGCTCAGCTGAAGCAAGGTTTGTCAGATCAATCTGTGTCACTTGAAGCTGCAATGAAGCGTGCATCCTGGGAAAAGAAGCTCCAAGAAGGCATTGCCCACTTAGATAGCATGAACGAACGACTTCGGCAATTCAATTCCAAGAAGAACAAATGGATAACGCAGGACGATTTATCATTGCAAAACATGCGCATCCTTGAGCGTGAATTGGACGCTCTTAATCAAGACAAGGATTTCTTTGTAGATGAGTTGATGCCAGATATTCAACAGTGCTACGAAGAATTTGTTGATTATTTCCCGAGATTATCCCGACCAATGGCGATTCCTGACCATTTTGAAGCTCAAATGGAATCTCTCGGCCGAAGCTGCGCAAGATTTCAAGAAAATTTGGCGACTAGGTCAAAAGAACTAGATCTATTAAGGGATCGCATTCGCTGGGAAGAAACTGTAAAGCAAGCGCTAGACTACTTAGCTCAACAAGAGTTGTCTGTGGAAAAATTTGTACATGATAAGGCAAGATGGCACCCTGATACAAAGATCTCTGAGGATGATGAACAAATGCTACGTACTACTTGGGCGGATATAAAGACAGATTACGATACCTATCAAACAACTACCACTGAAGGCTTGCGAACAACATTTCAGCACCTCCGGGAGTCCGCAGCAATGTATAACGCCAGTTTAATCTCTGACGCAATTTTGAAACGTATGCAAGACGTGGACAATGCTGAAGAACGTGTGAACCACTATCTGAATTTCGCCAACGAAGTAGTAACTCAACGATGCCTCGTATCTGCGTTCATTCTAAGAACAGCTCAACTGGAGCAATCTGCGGAAATGATCCGCGAAGAATTCATCGCCGCCAACGGCAACACGGCTGTTCATATCGAGCGTCTCGAACGCTTTAAGGCTGGTGTTAACGATGTACGCCACGATCTTGCTGGAAGCATTCCATATCCTGTTCGATCAGCAGAAGAAATCGCGACGTCCTTACGTCTGGAAGACGAGACTATGAACTCCGTTATTCAAGATGCAGTCGATACGCGAATCGTCCGTTTGGAAGAAATTTCATCGAGTCTTGAATTGCTTCTGGAATCAAAAGAGCGTGTGTCTCGTCGACGAATGTCATTGGATGCTTATAAGAAGCAAGCAGAGGCCTGCGAGCAATGGATTGGTTCTAGACAAGAATTGCTACGCACCAGTGCGGTGATGCTAGATATTACAGATGCTTTGGATATTGCTAAGTTAAAGGAAGCTGTAAGCACTGCAAACAGCATTGAAACTGCTATGAAAGCTCAAGATAACGTGTACACGGTATTGAAAACGGTGTATGAGAAATGTCTAGCTGCCTTTGACGAGAAGTGCTCCGAGGTTGATGATGATCAGCTCACCGAAGACTTGAAGAATGCTCTACCCAAGCAAGAGATTATCACGGAATCCTGGAACTCCCTGTTAAACGAAGCAATACGTGCAAGCAAATCGATGTCGACCGCGCTTATTCCTGCCGAAATCTCGGAGCGCATCAATAAGCTTTTGGCTGCTCTTCGTGAATTGGATAACAATGTTAAACGAGCCGACACGACAACTGTTAACGATGACGAAATATCCGAATGGCAGAAGCGCGTTGACGTACTGGAGTTGAAGGAATACAATGCTCTTCAACTGAGGGTTGCCGAGGCCAATTGTATCTTGGACGCAGAAACGGTTGGAAAAGCAAAATCACAGCTTGATTTGTTGGCCGATATCATTTTGCAAGTTCGCACGGAACTTTCAAGTCTGTACGATGTTGTCAATTTGAACCGTCTGCGAAAGACTTATGCCGATAATGCAGCTATTCTGAAAACGAAGGTTGAAAGCGAATTAGCGTTTATTGCAGAACTTCGAAACGAATTTAAGCTTGTCGATGTCGCAAACCGCGCTTCGCAATACCAGTCATTAGTTTCGGGCCACAAGAAATCCAAAGATCGCATGAATGACTGTAAAGAAGCATTTGACGACCTATCAGCTTACTATAATCTTATCCTTGCTCAGTCTGAAACGGACGATGTTAACGGTTTTCATGAAGATTCAAAACAAACCTGGGCAACTCTTTTGCAACAGTCTTCTTCTCTTTCTGGTTTTGTATCTGGTATGGCGAAATGGATCGAACATTACGATAAATTACGGGACATAAAACAAGCCCTCATGGACATCGAAGGAACTTTGAATGTGAACCAAAAAATATCAGCAGACACCGTTTTGGATGTGCTAACCGATCAGGAAATGGAGCTAACCAAATTATCCGAAGAACTATCTGACGTAGCAGTTGCAGTGAAGCAAATGGACGACGAAAATCGTTCGCAGTTCATGGTTCATTATGCAGACGTTGCTGATCAATTGCAAGCAATCAGAACGGTGTTGTCAGAGCGCAAATTGAATTGGAAAAAGTCTTCCTTTAGTAATGCCTATTATGATAGTACACGCCAGTTACGTCAAATCTGTGAAGACAAGTTAGAGGTGGTACGTCACTTATCCGCGTCTAACGTCGATGTTATAACGAAGGAGGCCAACGATATTGAGGCGGTTGTGGAATCCAACAGTACGGCCTTAGAAGGTGCACAAGAAACTCATGATCACTGCAAAGAAGAGCTTGAGAGTAGTATTCAGCAACGAGGAAAACTGCTTGTGGAAGAGTTGGGCTATCCAAGAGAGGAAGTAGAGCAAGCTCAAGTTGTCTTGTCGAACCTGTTGGGCCACTTAAACAAAGCCATTGTCAGCGAGAAAAGTTATGTAGAAGCCTTAAAGTCCATTGCACAGCACGCACATATGGAGTCTAGCCTCAGGGATGCCTTGTACAGTTTTGAAACGGCTCTTTCGGGACAACAGCCCGCTGTGAAGGATCTTACCCTTGATTTGAACGAGATTGATCGTCGTTGTGAATCTTTGGAGGATTCCATGGCAAGTTTACGTAAATTTGGTGCTGAAGTCAAGAATGGACTTGGGGAGAGTATAGAGATTGAGACCGACCGCAAGATACTAGTTGAAAAGGCTATCGATCAGCGCTACGATGTTGTTCATGCTAAGTGGGATTCTATCCAGTGCTTAGTGAAGGAGAAGCGTGCATATATTGAAGCGAGCAAAAAGAGATTGCAGGCAGATGCCAAGATATCTGAGACCATTCGTTATATCAGTAACATGAAAGACAGAGTAAACGCACTTCAAGTTCCAGGCAAAAGCATGTCGATCGAGGAGCAGGAGTTAAAGGAACTCCAAGAGGAAGTGGACACAACTTTGGGCAAGAAAACTAAAGATGTGGACTCCTTGCTTGAAACTATCGCCGAAACGGATAACGCATTAACACAAAAACGGGAAGAGCTGACAACTGCCGCAGCAGAACTTAGACGATTGATGCAAACAAGACAAAAAGAATCATGTGAAGATGGCAACTTGGCAGAGTTTATGAGTATTGTAAGCAAAGTCGAAACGGAAGCAGATCAACTACTTGTAGCAGTGGAAAATGCAGCCCCTAGCCATGCTGGCATGGTCAACAACAAGTACAACAAGGCCGACCTTCAGACGCTGATTAAGTCTTTGGTGGCATCCTACAAGAGACATGAGCCTAAAGTGTCGGCTCTCTTGGCACAAGCGAAGGTGGAGGCTAAAAAGCAATATTTGGACGATAATGAGCTTGTGGCTGATAAGCTTGCTGCGACTATTAAACGATGGATTAAGTCTAAATCGGCGGCTGCAGCGCGAGAACGCGAGTTACAAGCGTGTATTAGTGAGCTTGACCATCAGTTCTTTATGAAGTTGGCTAATGCTAAAACGTCAACAACTCGGGAGAGGCGTAGAGAACCAGTTGCAAGAAGACCACCTCCAATGCCGCGTCAAAGTCCACAAAAACTAGCTCCGAGTCCGCGGTCAGTGCAGACACCGATATCAGCAACAAGTTCTGCACAGGCTAAGCCGGCTTATGTCCCAGACCCTACCAGCAAGCTAGACGTCGAACTCGGAAGGATCGTGAACGAGAGCCCATACAGAGTCAAAGTCAAGATGGTTCCCGGGGAAGTTGGGAAATACTGGTTTGGTGAAGAAAATCCGCGCTTGGTGTATTGCCGTATATTGCCGAGTCAACTGGTAATGGTAAGAGTGGGAGGAGGATGGGTAGAATTGTCGAAGTAAGTAGACGAGTCCCTTCACTATGGATTGAAGCTCACATGTTCATTTCTTTTCTTTCCAACCGACTAAGGTTCCTGAGAGGTAAGGATGGGCTAAATCATTATTCAAGATATGTGCTTATAATGATACTTAGACCATGGATTAACCGAGGGCGTATCGACTCCACGGGCTGATACCGAACCTTCGCCAAGTGCATACCAGGAGACCTTCTTACAGACGGTGCGGTCCGTATCTCCCTCTGGCCGAGTGACAATTCGTGGTGGTGGTGCAGGTGGAAATAGCAGTAGTTTAGCGCCCAGTGGGTCTTCCAGTAGATCATCCAATCGATCCCGGTCCCCAGCATCAACAGGATATGTGGATGGTGATCGTTTTATTCGGGTAGATCAATCTGGAAACCAGGTTGCTGTAAAAATGACCCGAGCAGAAGAGGGTGCAAAAATGCCAGTTATATCTAAAAAACGAACTTAATTGTTCAAACCTCGAACGATAGGTGTTTGTTTCTGATAGACATAGTGTTTGTGTTGAATGTAGAATATATGCTGATAGAAAGCAAATGATAGTTTATGGGTCCCCGGACGCCATTTCTTCTAACTTAGTGCCCAAAGCAATATGATATCAACGACACAATGGCTGTAATTGGGTACAGCCTATCACACCAATTGATATCATACATAGTAGACTAGAACACAACTATAATCATATCTTATATAGATTAATATGTGAAGAAAGCTTGCACGTCTACTGGAAGGGTATTACGTTCTGGTCAGTGGCAGAAACGAATTAGACGTTTTCATCTGATGGTTACTATTAATTAACGCAGTAGTTACATGTTTATGCGAAGAAGTTCTCATGAAAGCAGACTTCTTCACTGTCATGCTGCAAACTATGTTTGCCATAAATTATCCTTTGATAATTATCTATGTATACTGAATCGGAAACATATAATATGCGAATGTTCAAGATAAAAAGGAGTATTTCGATGAAATAACTGAAATATACATAAAGATCAAGTTGCCTTGTCAGATTACAGTGTGAGAAGCAACTGCTACAAAAGCTTCAGGCATCAATGAATGCTTCCGCAAAAACCTACGTCAAATCTATTACACGGTAATAAAGTAAGGCTAAAGAACATGAACATATTTACTAAGAGAAAGCAAGGTTACACTGCTGTCTCATAAGAACAGGGATTCACATGTACCTGTAAATCTAATTGATCTCCGTTTTGCGTAGTTACGTAAAAGTGTCTTAAACTGCACCATAACTGAAGCCACCGTATTACCTTTCGAGAACATCTCTGGAGAAAGCGACTTTAGGTTCGACGGCTAAAATCTTATCTTATGTGCTTCTGAAAATGATTGCTAGAACATCCCATCTGCATCTGCTGTGTCATTGATTTTTTTTTTGCCGTTTACTTAATTCTGGCTTGCGCGAGCTCCTACATTCCCGGAAAAACGGATCTTCGGTGGACTTCTCTATATGCGTATGGAACCTAAATGTAGAATGGTAGTACTATATTTCTCATTGTGGTCGATTGATGCATGGAGCTGGATCTTTTCCTTTATTGATCGCAGATAGATTTATAGCCTATTATAGTAAAATTAAAGACATCAGCGCCCAAAAGCTGCGAATTTGGCATTGCCTTTGTAGAATCAATACCGCGTTTGTTTGGCATAAATTTCGGAAGTAACCCACACTTTCGTTATTCAGGATTTATTGTTTTGGTGCTTATTTTAACTGGTGGCAACAAATAAACAACTGGAATTCCGAAATAAGGCATTTGTGGCAGTGAATATGGGTGCGCCGAAGCAGCTCTGCAGATCCATGCGTAACAACAAGTTGCCAAGAAGGCAGGCAAATGACATAAGACCACTATTTAATTGAAAAAACTTAAACACCGACTAACTTAGATTTTTGTCTTGTTTCATAGCCCAAGAGTATATGGAAAACGGGAGTTGAACGTTCTCATACAAACAGGACGGCTCAGTATCTGCAAGTGGTGTGTGCACTTTCCGAGGCCACAATGGTAGCACAATTTGAGGGAATAGCCTATCGCGTCACATATAAAGTTGTCTTAAATAATGGCTAAACAAGGGCAATTTATAAGCGTAAAACTACAGGAGGGTTTTATTTTCTATGCTATGAAAGTGTTTAAGGGAAGTAAAAGTAATTTTTTTATGCAGATTGGTGAGTGGTTCTCATAGGCGGATTCGTGCTCGGTAAGGTTTCCTGAGACTGCAGGGATGCATTATCTTCTTTCATTTCGGCATTTTTGAGTTTATCTTGCTCGATTCCCCTTTGGATCCAATTCTTTAAGATTTGTACTTGAAAGTTTCCGATGAAAAGTCTAATGCAATTTCCAAGATCAATATCAACTTTCTATAGGAATCATCCAATAAGAACTTACTGTGAAATATGATACATTAATAAAGGAAGAGATAGCACACCAACAACACCGTATGAGCTTTGCGCGTACAACACGTTGATCAAAGGGATACCCATAGAAACGGTCTTGGTTGCTCCACAGTACTAAATATGTCAATGGCGTTCAGTTTTCCATATTTACACGTTTAGCATTTTGGTAACACTAACCATCATAGCAACTGCATCTTCTCGGGAAAATCGCCAACGACGTACCCATTTTGGCTCTTTAAGATTGCTTGGCCATGGTAATCGCGCAACAAAGATGGTAAGACAGCAGCCAAAGCAGTACATGAACATGTCGAAACCAATAATGGCCACAATATCGACACCGGTCATTTTGTTGAATGCATGCGTGGCCACACCGTCGCAGAAAACAGACCAGACCATGGTGAGGAGCGCCAAACTGTTAATAATGGAGAATCGGAGCTTGGCCGCAAGGTACTTGATCGTCTTTGGAAATAGGAAACGAATCACCTGGCCAACGACCAATGGAAGTAGTACAGTCAACCCGAGATTTTTGAGAATATCCACATAGTTGGGTGTGCCACGGGCCGAACCGGGGGGGAACAGTACATGATCATCACCAAAAACTTTTAAGTAGAAAAAAAGCATCGAAGGAGCATAATAAAGTTAGTATTTTCTCATGAAAACCTAGATGAACTCAACTTGTCATTAATCCTGGGGAAACGAAGATACCCATGATGTTTCCCAAAGCTGCATTGAAAAGTGCTATAGAACGGGAAAAAAAAAGGAATTAGGACCGGAGTAAGCTTTTTCGTTGATGAAAGAAGAAAAGCCTATTTTTTTTCCTTTTGGCCTGGACTATTCTTACCTGCACCATCATTGCCGCCAGCATTGCGGGTCATGACTGAATTAGATGAGACAGTAGTGCTTGTCGATAAGGCGATCATCCATCCTTGGTAAACAACAGGATCGATATGCGAGTGAACAGCGGCCAGGAAACGGACCAGACCCCAACCAATAAAAGGCATGACGAGGAAATTGATAACCTGGACAACCAAGTGCAGACGCCACCGTACGATAGTCTGCAGCATGACTCGGACTTCCAGGCCAAGCCCAGAAAGCAGAAAGATAACAATGACCGCACCCCACTTAATTGTGTACTGCGCGTCAATGTCGCCATACGATTTGCCTACTTGGGGAAAAGCCCAGGCAAGTCCGATCATGATGCCAAGACCAAGAAGAAACCAATAGCGTTGGAAATAGAGAACCGCTTTTTGCCGTACGATGCGTAACCATTTTCTTTTTTCCTGGACTTCTGGTTTTTTGGTGGTATCTGATTCACTGCATGTTACCGATAAACGACTCTCTGTAGGGCTTATCTCAATGGACTGGTGATCCACTGTCTTCTCATCGTGTTCTGTAGTGAACCTCTCCTGATGATTATTAATTACTGTAATTGTCGACATGATACATGGATATATAAACTGGAGAAACTAGAAGATGGGAGAGGATGAGGAATATGAAAAGTAAAGAAAGATGAGAAGAAAGAAAGAGAGAGAGAGAGAGAGAGACAGAGAAGGAGAAAAGCAGAGTTAAAAAAGAGGACAATCGATCTCGGATCGGATAAGAAGGGTTCTCGTCTGGCAAAGCAAGGGAAATCTTGACTTCGCAGAGACGAATAAAAAAGTCAATACATTGACTTAGATGTTACATCAAAGCGGGTATATCCCCTTTTAGAGGAAAATTAACTGAATCGGGTTAAAGTACGTAACCAAGACTAACTGATTACGTTCCCATGGTTATAAATATTTGCCTTCTACTTAAGAGCGTTTTTTTGTATTAAACATCGTTCAGCTGAAACAAAATAATAATGAATCCCGGTTTGGGTTCACCGATAATTACACTTTAGTGCCATACAAAAGAAAGATAGAGACATTGATAGCGTAGGTTGTTTGGTCACACGGCTCTGTCAATGACTCACCTTTTTCATCATTTTCCTGGGAGAAAAAGAGAAACTGGATCGGCGCAAATCGGATGCAAACCTTGTTCATGACTTCATTAGTTTCCTTACAGAAAAAATGCGTCAGCACACAAGAAAATTGAAGATTTTGATCCAAATGCCATCCCATAAAAATTTATTCTTATATCCAACAGAAATAAAAAAAAAAGCAATTTATCATAAAACATTGATTTACATAAGGTCGTATGCCTAAAACATTCCACCGGGGAACATAGATGTTAGTCGTTATTTTTTTTTTCTTTTTGGCAGTCGTCATTTTCTCATTTGTTCTCTTCACATGTCAGTGAACATATGGTTTGTCGCATCGAGATGTGTACTAGGATGTGACGCATATGACACGATGTGCTCTCCATGTGGAGTACCTGCTCCTACAGAAGAAGGCTCCATCTGTACGGGAACATGAAACGTTTGTGGCACATTTGGTTGATCTGGGGTATATGGCTTCGTATAAGCCGTTGAAGGTGGAATCGATAAACCTAAGGACTGAGGCATCAGCTGATTGTGATGGATCTGCAAAGAGGATAAATGGCCGGTTTGGGGCTGTACAGGCATAGGCATGGCGAGAACGGAAGGTACAGATCCCGTAAAACTGTAAGATGGCGCTGTTGTGTAAGGGGTTGCTGCTTCTTGATGTGCATCGTGGATTCTCTCGTGTTTCTTCAGAGATCGAGAATGGTAATACGCCTTGCCACATCCTTTGGCAGGACAAATGAATGGCCGCACATTGGAGTGCGTCTTAATATGAGTAGTCAGCGAATCAGGTCTTGAAAACCTTTTTTCGCAACCTAGGCAACATTTCACTTATGATACATGGCCAAATATGGATATCTTACCAGGCTTTGTGCACACAAACGGCCTTTCGCCAGTATGTGTTCTGAGATGATTATACATCTTGTGTCGCTTTGTGAAGGGCTTCTGGTTCCGAGCACATCCTTCCCATTCACATGTATATGTTGGCTGTTACCAACGAAATGCGAGTAAAATAAGATATTCATGGCTATATAACCACGCCATCGCTATAAGAGATAACTCACCTTTCCACTACCAACATGACTGTCGCGAATATGCGAGATCAACTGCTGCAATTCGTCGAATTTCTGGCCGCAATCCTTCCATCGACATTGAACTTGCTCCTTCAATAATCCTTGTTGATCACCGTCACCGTCCTCCTCTTCATCTTCCTCTTCGTCCAATTCTTCGTCATCCTCAGCAGCATCTTCTCCGTTTTGTTGATCCTCATCTAGAGGAGTTGGAGGTCCCTCTTCCTCTTCGTCATCCACATACGTACTTGTTTCGGACTTCATCTCACTGCCGTTTTCAAGCGGATTAAAAGTAACTTTCCTAGGAGATTCGTCGATAGACATTCTTTTACTGGCATCCGGACTGTTTTGGAGTGATCCTGCTCGTTTTTCGGTTTCCAACTCCATAAGACGTGCAATCAACTGTTCTCTAGACATGTCTTCGAATTCTTTACTGGAAACATTGGTCTTTTCGACAACAGATTGGGATGATGCGGGCGTAGATTGTACTGGGTAACCAAGTTCGCTGGGTATCGATCGCATAGGTGAAGTGACCTGACTGGCCGCTTGATCTCTTGGCTGCGGAGTTACTTTCTGCTCTCTGACCATAAACGAAGGATCCATTGCTGTCGGCGCATGTACGTCACTGCCGCCCATAGTATGTTGTTCCGCCGCACATCGTGTCACGTTTGTCGGAGAATGAGAAGTGTTTATGTGTACCTGCATGGCATCGATTTCCACTCCTGAAGGAAGCAATGGCCGGCCTGGGACATTTTGTTTCCGAAGTTTGCTTTGATGAGTCGTGGAGATGGAATCTTGCGATGGGCGTTTCGCAATTTGGTGAATTGGTTCAACCATATCCATGAAAGCGATATGATTGGTTACATCCTGCGGTTGCTGCAACTCTAGCTGCTCTTGGCTAAAACTTTGTGAATCAGCTGAATATACACCATGCACCATGCTGACTTGTGCTGCACTTGTCTGTATTTGTGGCGTCAGTTGCTGATGACTGCTAGATGGTTTGTGCATAGGTACATTAAAACCATTGAGGCCACGTTCCACAGGTGGGCAGAACTGATCCACTATGGCAGGTGATGCCTGGGTAGATAACATTGCCTGATGCATTATCGCCTGTGATGTCAACAATGACTCCTGCGATCCTGCCGCTGATTGCGGCTGCTGACGCATAGCTGCCATCTGCCGTGCCATAGCTTGCTCCACCATAGTGGTTTGTTGAGCCATTGTTTCAACCACAGTAGTTGGGTGCTGCTGCTGTTGCGTAGTAGTGATATTATGTGCTACCGCTTGCTGAACTGCCATATTTTGCTGCTGAGGTTCGAAAGAATTCTGTGTTTGAGTAATTGACTGTTGCAACATGGAATGGTACTGCTGTTGATGCGAAGGATGAAGGGATTGTTGTGATGAGACAACAGGCTGAATTTGTAATGACTGCTGATGAAGCATCATATCCTGTATTATCATTTGCTGTTGTCGTTGTTGTTGCTGCTGCTGGTACATCTGTTGTTCGTGCAGCTGCTGCTGAGCATGGTGAGTATATTGTACCTCATTTTGATGAAATTGCTGTAATTGATGATATTGTTGGCTCGTAATTTGCTCAGTTGCCTGGGGAACACATTGTCCTACCATGCCCAGCCTGCCATTCTGGTCAGGTACCAGTATCATCTCTGTCTGAGGACCTTCACTTAATGTCGGTTGTTGCCTTGCCATGTTTTGTTGTTGACTTAACGAAATGTGAACATGGTGCTCTGGGAAAGCTGTACGCGCGGTTTGTTGCTACGGAGCATAGAATCAATATTCAGTTACGGATGGTTTTGTACCGCCTTATTACCATTATAGCAGCATTATGCATAGAAACATCCTGTGACATTAAAATTGTTTGTTCTTGAGGAGCAGTTGTCAATATGGTCTGGTTTGAGAGAGAATGACAGAGTGAGTGACGAGTACACCAAGCATTCAGGCATGTCAGACTTACACCAAGACCGTCATTAGGTTGAGTTCTATTACGATTGTCTGCAAGTTGCTGATTTTCATATAGTTCTATTATTTGCTGTTGACTTGATGCTATTGCCATGGACTGCGACAGTGGCTGGCTGTACTGTTGCATGTCCACGGAATGCAGTGCTCCTTCTTCCGAACATAACCGCACCATGTTCCCCACAGGCTGTGACTGTTCCTGAAAGCTAGTAGTAGCTGGTACGTGCGAAGAAGGCGTTTCGAGGACTGGAGTTTGATGAGGTGTCATAAAACTAGTTTGTTTGGATGATTGTTCATTGTTGGGCAGCGTTACAGTATTGAAAGTGACAGAGCTTGACTGATTGTAAGGCGGTGTTGGTATTAAGTAATGAAGCACAGGTTCAGTTGAAGATGTTTGAGTAGACAAGATCTGGGCCGTACTTTGTCGAGTCTCTGTTGTCTGTGCGCACGCTTGTACTTGTAAAGAAATAGAATGATCGAGTCTGTTCGCTTCCATCACAGGATAGCGTGTAGAGGATTAGAGAAGCCAAAAAAAAAAAAAAAAAAAAAAAAAGATAAGAGTAAGAGTAAGGTACAATATCCCCAAAGGGGAAAGGGCGGAATTCCAGAACAAAGATACGGCTAAAAGAGGGCGAAACAATGCGAATCGATGGGGAAGCTGTATAAGAGAAAAAGAAAAAACAAGACGAAAGTTCCACAGGGGTAGCGGATTGTATATACAAGGATGAGACACTTTGTAAAGAAAGAAAAAAAAAGCCTTTTCTGTCTATATTTGGTATTTTCTTTTCAAAGAGGTTTTCTTAACGAATAAGAAGACAAAGAAGTGAAAGAAGGCACTGCAAGAAATTTTCAAAACCAGAAACATGTCTTTGAACTTTTTGTAGGCAACTGATCAGGTCCACGATTGGATGGATTTTGGATCATCTGTAACTGAAAAGCCATGCATACACCTACCATAACGTTGCAGACGTACAAATTTGGATGGACAACTGCCTAATTGATTTAAAGCAAATCGTTATTGGACCATCCGTCTAAAAAAGTTCGCTTGCCTAATTGGCTCCTCAACGTTCATTTGTGTACACAGCCATTGCTTCACAAACCACAAAATTGAAAAAGATCCGCCTCGTTAATGCCCTGTACATCCTTCCAATCTACCATACTAATTTCCAATAGTCTAATATATTTAAGCCTCACCTTACGTGAACTTAACAAACAGGAAAACTTAGTTGTTTAAGCAACAGATACTTAGTCGCCTTTCATACACGCTGTGTGCATCTCCGTCAATGGTAGCTCTATTCGTATAATGCGTCTGCATCCTAATTGGTAGTAGCAGGTTACTATTTGTCCTAACTGCGATGTCCAAGAATAGGCTCGATGGCGAACACCCCTGTTTGACATCTGGCCTTGACCACAGCTGTTTTCCATGTTATACCACAGATACCCGTATTGCATTAATAAATTATTTCATCTATAATGATGCACATAAATCTTGGATGGAGTATTACTCGAATAAGAACCTTATTGCCGTCGTCTCAAATGGACCGGATCAGTTTGTGCACTGTACACTCTTTAAAGCTATCCTTGGACTGGCCATCGGTCGTAACGTTAGATAACTGTTACGACCTGTTAAAGTCACGCAATGGTCAGACGTTAAAAACATTAGGTCAATGCTTTGCATGTTTTTCTTCCCTGCTAATGCCAAGGTCTTGTGCAGAGAGTAGTACAAAGCTCATTAAAAGCAAATTGGCCCACTAAATAACAAGAAATTGGTAGTCACTGCAATTCTAAGATCCTGATCAGGATTATTTTGCCAACAGGCATAAGTAATTTCCTTAGTACCATCCTATAACATTAGGTAAAAGAGAAACTTTTATTCTGCTGTAGCATATACACACATCAGCGTCATCAATGCTGCAAAGCATAGTATGCTAGAGCCGTACAGTAATTCGTACCAACGATAATTTCACTCAATCTTCAGTACATTTCAACCGTTTCTGAGTATACACATCAAAGCAAATACAATTTGATTTACGGCATAAAGCCTTTTGAGTGGTTTACGACGCTCTATATCTTGAAGCTTTATACGGTCTCTTTTAAGGTTGATGCTTACTGGAGGACTGTGTATTGCCTTGTTATCTGCAATGTACAGAACCTCACAAATGCAACTAGAGGTGCATGCCTGCACAGATAGCGGCAACTCTCGTGTTACTACTTCAGCTAGCTTTCTACCTTTATGAACGGTGCTTATTGATGACTAATGGCAAGCCATCAAAAGTGGTACAGTGGCCAATGTAGTCACCAAGCCCCCTCTTGAGGAGCATAAAAATAGGTTTTACACATCAATTCGGGCAATTCGCTAATTTTAGCTACGGCATGGAGACTTACCTTTAAGCTTCAACCTGTCTTTATTAGAAGAATGGATACGTATGCAATAGCACCGTACGAAGAGAGGTACAAATCATCCAATGGCAACGCGTAAGTTCTGTAGATTGAGAAAAATGTCCCTAGTAGGGAAAAAACCAAGACGGAAAAATGTATACAGCCTGCAGTGTCTATAAATGACAGATATGAATATGTAATGTGTCTATCAGAATAAAACACAAAGGGGAAAACAGTCAACGACATGACAAACATGTTGCTTGCTTACGTTCGTCATGTCTGTTCCGAATGACTTGATGAGTGCCATGGACGAGAAATGACCAACATGTTACTAGAAACCTGAATATGTCTATCAGTTCTTATCTTCGTTGCGGTTGGCTTTCAACGGAAATAATCAATGCATTAGAATTGAATTGGTTCCTTCTAATCCTATCATGCAGTCCGGGTTCTAGACTATGCATTGGAAAACTGTCCATATGTCTTGTAAGTGTAAGAAGCTGAAGGACAAACTTTTTATGCTTGATACTCCAAGGATATAATCCTAGGATGTTAATAATTAGGTTTATAAAATCTCGTACCAAAGACAGAAAATATTTCAGGTGCAACCTTTATCATCTCTTGCTTCGTGAACAGACCGGCGTTAATTCGGGCCATTTAAACTAACATTCTCCATTATCGTTAGCTTTAATGATCATCTATGTTATATTTGCTATTCTTATGCTGCTTGTCTTAGCCAGGAAGGGAATACAGTTTTTGAGTTACATCTCAGCCAGATCGCAATCTTTCCACACTTAGAGTCATTCTGACGCTGAGTTTCACCGATCAAGAAAAATTTGTCCGTCAAGACTTTTCATTTGTCTTCTATCTTTCTGTCATAGAGCAACGTATAAACCATGGTGAACATTGGCATTGTTGGCGTCGGTCTTGTAGGTTCCGAGCTTCTGAATCAGCTCAAGGCTACAGGTGCTAAGCGCCTGAAAGTGGTGGGCTTGACCAGCTCAAAAAAAATGGTCATGTCGAATGACTACGCCGTCCTCGACTTGACCAACTGGAAAACAGATCTCGCCAATGGTGTTCCCTCGGATCTCGATGCATTTGCCAAGTACATCGCCCAGTCGCCAGAACATGGTATTATTGTTGACTGCACAGCTTCAGACGCGGTTGCAAAATTGTATCCTGCATGGTTGAAGGCCGGTATCAGTGTCGTCACACCCAACAAGAAAGGTTTCTCTGGTGATCTTTCGCTGTACAAAGAGATCAAGAGTCTGGCTGCCAATATGGGTGGCTCTGGACGCGTTCCTTTGGCTTATCACGAGTCTACCGTGGGTGCTGGTCTTCCTATCCTTGCAACCCTGAACGATCTTGTCAAGACTGGAGATACGATTCACCAAATCGAAGGTACCTTCTCTGGTACTCTAAGCTATCTCTTCAACAACTTCTCGTCTCTGACCTCTGAAAGCGGCAAGAGCTTCTCTGAGATTGTGAAGGTGGCTAAGGAGCTTGGTTATACCGAGCCTGATCCAAGAGACGACATGAACGGCATGGACGTTGCTCGTAAGGTTTGTCTATCTATAACATCTCGTTGCATTTCGCCTCAGACATATGCCTGACTTTTACGTATTTAGGTCACCATTTGTGGTCGCTTGGCCGGTTTGAATCTTGATTTATCTACACTTCCCGTGGAGAACATTGTTCCAGAGCCATTGCAAAACATTGCTAGCGCTGAAGAGTTCATGACAAGATTACCCGAATTTGACGATCATTTTGCAAAGTTAAATGAGGAGGCCAAGAAAGAGGGCAAGGTTTTACGTTACGTTGGTCTCGTTGACCTTAAAGGCGGCAACAGCAGCGTCAAGCTGATGAAGTAAGCTTGATAAACCCAAGATGAAGAATAGTTTAACTGATTTTTTTCGTTTTAGATATCCTGCTTCTCATCCATTTGGATCGCTGCAGGGTAGCGATAACATGATTAAGTTCAACACCGAATACTTCCCTAATGGCCTTATCATTCAGGGTGCTGGCGCTGGTTCCGCCGTCACTGCCTTTGGTATTTATTCCGATTTGCTCAAGATTCAAGAGCGCGTGGAAGGATTTTAACCTCTTAAAATCTGAAACTGTGTATCGATCATAGTCTCTGAGAAGTGTGAGATAGCAATAAAATACGACTATTATTTGCTTGCTCTCAGCAACTCATAAAAAGGTTTGAACTCTACTTCTACAAATGCTTAGATAAACACTGCGTTTGGTCACATCTTTTTCAGCAGGGCTATTTCCATGCGCAAGTCCGAACATAGTGTTAGCATTAAGTCTTACAGCCTGCATGGATGGAACGGTGTTGAGACATTGAGTTGATACTGCTACTTTCGTGACATGATCGTTGGTCTTCTAGTAAAAAAAACGCTATCGGAATCTATGAAAAAAGCATTTGGTTTCGAGAGAAGTAGGGTCATGATAACTGTTACTATATTTTGTCAGCTAATACGACCAAATGCAAGGGAAATATCAGTCAAAGCAGCGCGACACAGTGGCCATCCAAAGGCATGGTAGGAAGAGATTGGAACATCAGCATGCAACAAGATCTCAATATAGAAACAATGTTTGGTTGCTATAAGATGGTGAAAAGAAAGACAAATACAACGGAGTTGATTTCATAAAATAACACATCCTCTATGTGGATTATATGAATTTTTGAGTTTCACTATCAGAATTGTAATATAAGCATGCATCGTTCTGATATAGACCTCTTGTATTCTTTTGGCTAACCTTTCTTACTTACCTGTCATAGCAACCCTAGCAACTTGTTCGAAACATTCATGGACACCCCGGTTATGCATAGCTGAGCATTCAAGGTAACGGACGGCATTAATGCTCCGCGCCACTGCCACACCCTGAACGGACTTAGCCTTGAAAACCCAACAGGAACTCTTATTACCTCTTCATACATGACTGGATCAGCACGATGACGCCTTACTAAAGGATCATCTCGTAAGTCGCATTTAAGAGCTACTAGAACCAGCTTGGCATCTGGACAGTGATTTGTTGCTTCGTCCAACCACTCATGAACAACGTTCTCCAAAGAATCCTTGTCATCTACAGAGAAACATAGCATAACAACATGTGTATTTTCATAAGACAGCATCCGAACCCGGTCGTTTTCCCCTTGTCCTAACCCGGTAGTTTCTCAGTTTGCTTCCCATAACATCCACTAATAGGACTTCGGAATACGAACCCCTTCCTACCTGCTACATCCCATAATGATAGTTCTATTTCGTGGCCATCGACCGTTATATCTTTGACATGGCTATCGAATACTGTTGGCTCATATACCTGCTCATCATCATCATCCAGTTATGAGCTGAATGGTTATCAGAAAGATGTGGGTATTTCTTACTTGTGGAAAGTAGTCTCTCGTGAATACGGACAGCAACGATGTCTTCCCACAAGCACCATCCCCGCAAACGACGATCTTACGATATATAGGCTTATCTTCTTTAGCACATAGCATATTTAAGCAGAGAAAAGTAGCAGAAACAGAAAGAGGAAAATCGGAAAAAGAAGGGAGAAATAAGGCACAATCAGTGTGCATGGATGTACCATCCTTTTTCCCCTTCGGATCACATCTCACGATACTTTGCGCAACCCTTCCGAAGTATGGGGGTTATTGTAACTTGCAGGTTAAAGGATACAGGTCTTTTTTGCAGTTATTAATTGGGATCAATGGTAGGCAACGAAGAAACTTCGTGCGCTCTGTACGTACTGCTTACGCACAGTCGGCTCATTCGTCGTTTCGTCTGTTTCTAATACCAAACTCTGGAAATGACAAAAGCATAAACTTGTTTACAGTAACCCATTTCCTTATTTTCTTTTGGCTCAATCAGGACAAAGCAGGGTACATGCAAGTTGATCCGGACACTTGCGTGCATTGGCCTAAATGCCCTGGATATTCCCTGCAACCCCGTATTCGTTGTTCATAATCATTTAATATAATAACCGACCTACATTGTTGAAACCAGTTAAATAAGATATTTAATGTCCCATTCGTCATGCACCGTCTGTTTTACGTTTAGGCACTAGAATATCGCATTAAAGCCCCGAAATGGCTTTTTGCTTGTTTATCTGTATATATGTATGTATGTATGTATGTATGTGTGTGTGTGTGTGTGTGTATATATATATATATATCTGTTTCTTTCTTTCTTTGTTTGTTCAGCTTCAGACTGCATCTCTTCAATATAATCTATGTGGATTTTGGTTGCCATGAGCCGTCATTGATTCTGTCCTCATCTTTCTTGCGCTGTTTATCAAGTTCAACGTAGGAAAGGGCAACCTGGTGCTGTTCATCAGTGAATTTTTTGATCTTATCAGTATTTTTGACACAGGAGGTGTCGAAATCCCAATCTTCGCCCTCTGCATAATGCGTGAATGTTAGGTATCGATCTGGCATTTTGTATTTGTCGCGGACCAAGCCACCGTTCCACCACCAAGGCTGGTCATTTGCGTCCATATGAAGCTGGTTACCACACACATTATCAGCAGCTCCAGCGTCACCAAGAGCGCCAATAACTGCACCATAGGATTTCACAAAGGCATAAGGAGTCTGTACCATCTCATATCCAATCCAGAAGGTCTAATAGTTGCCTTAATGGTCGATTCAAAGCAAACTCCAGTATTTCCCTTATATTTACCTCTTTATCACCGTGGACGTGCTTATAAGTCACTAAGTCACGTTCTCGTTTGTCGTTCATCTTACAGCTTGCAAGTAAACCTAACAGAGATTTCTTCTTGTCGATAACAACAACACCTGATTCCTGCTCATGCGCTGAAGTCAAACGCCACCATCGTGTATTTGTCACATGGGAACTCATTGTGGGCAAAAAGGTCTGAAGCCATTTTTTGCCGAGATCCCAACCGGGAAAAAGGGTACGATCATAGAAGAACAAACTTCCTGTTTTCTGATAGCCAGCATCATCGAACAACGTGTCTGGCTTTTGGAAGAAATAGACATCGGCATCGATTAGAATGACCTCTCTAAAGCTGCTTGCCAACATAGCGTAGGGCTTAATAGACCATCCACCGAATTGTGTATAATCGTCGTCGATATGGTCTACAAGCTTGACGGTGCGGACATTGGTAAACTCTGTTTCGAGATAATTACGTCGCAGTTCGGTGAGGTCGTCGTCTCTGATGTAAAAGGCTTCAATGGGAAGAGTTGAACCAAGAACCTCGCGAATGCTGCGAATAGCTGTAGCTGCGTACTGAAATTGGTAATTGCCTATACAGATAACAATGCCTCTTCCTGACACGTCGTTGTTGATATCGAATGCGCTTTTCCATCGCAAATGTAGCCAAGGATATATAACTGTTTCCAATCGATTATAAAGAGTCCAGATTTCTTTGTATTTCGGATGTGAGGTTACATCAATCCCTTGTCCGATGATGGGATCGAGATACAGATAGAGCGACTTGAAGATGCGTTGCCAGAACGTGAGCTCTCTGAAGCTCGGTGTATCCTCTGGATTTAATAGTAGCTCCGAAAGCAATGATTGACCAATGGGTGTTTTTATAAATTCCATGTCGGATTCTATTCAGGTTAGTGCGACTGTACAACATACGTTCCAAAGCTAATTTACCTCTCCAAGGTTGGATAGTGTTGGGGATAGCAATATCGTGTGACATTTGAAGCAAGGTCATGTCTGGATCGGCAGCGTTCAAGACTAATGTGTATTCGGTACCTTAGTTTTGGCTTGAATCGATGTCCAAGACTTACCAGGCTCCAAGACATTCCTGTATTTGTTTAATAAGTCTTGTGGTGATGGCGTCATACTGTTGCCGCTGGCTTCCTCCCCATTTTTCTTTCTTTCTTCTTCTATCAACCGTTTTAGGGCCTCTGCATCTTGCGATGAATCCGCGGACAGGATCAAAGCCTTGAGTTGCGCATTATACTGGAACGTAAATGTGCAGATCAGGAAGAATGCTATAATTGCTAGGGGTAATGCTTTTCCCAATCGTAATTTGTTCAAGGTATACATAAGAGTTAAGGGGGAGGGAAGGCCAACGAAGTGACTATCGCCATTTCAAATCAACCAGTAGTCGCTGTGACCACCAAAGCTAAAATGGGTTCTTGCCAAAATGGAGTAAATTTGTGTCACTGCTTGCATCCTGTTTCCGAGGTCAAAGGATGAAAAGACTTCCTTTTACTTTAATAGCGTGCAACGTTGATAATTTACAGACAAATTTTAAGTCGAACTGAAACTTAGTAAATTGATCATAACTTCATTCTTCTGTCATGCACAGAAACTCTGAGCGATTTCTAAATAAAGCAAAAAAGTATGAAAAAGGGCTTTGCAATTTTTTTTATGGGACCATACTTAGTATTTCAGTCACGTGTACCAGAAGGAAAGGATGTGCTGATTGCTGTAAGAAAAACGGCAGATTGAAACAAAAGGATCGAACTTCGGGCCAGATCATCGGGTGTATCATTCCAATAGTGATAAACAGAAGAAATGCTTTGCCAACGAGCAAACAAAGTAAAAGAAGTGGAAGCCACTTGTTCTATAAAGAAAGAGGCGGGATGAAAGACATAGCGTCAATAAGCCCATCAGATCGCAAGGGCGGTGCAAGCCAAGGAAGCATCAGCAGTGATAGTGAGGGCCGGGGAAAAGATAGAGAGCTCACTCAAACAAGATATGAGAGAACCTGAAAATCGAGGCCAGCTTTGAAAGTAGAACCCCGAATGTGACGCCAAACAGCAATGTTTCAGGCCAAAGTCTACCAGAAACTGCGCCAAACTGTCTCTTCATGGAGGGAGCATAGTTGGTAGGAAGGGGATGAAAACAGAAGTAAAACAGTTTCCCAAGTTAATTTGAGCCATCCGAAGACGACCTTTTGCGCCAATATGCAGTATATGGTTGCTTATGTCTGTTTCCTACATTTGTAGAAACACTGATTTAAGTAACAGCGTGCTGGTTTAGCTGCCCGGTCAAAGAACATCTGTATGCCCATTGCAATAGCTCATTTTGATTCATTTGCTTTTCTGGGGAGTGATAAAAATGCTGAGATTTGCTCACTGTTTACTCTCACGAACTGATGGCTCGAGATACGAGAATTGACTAAGCGAATACGTAGCTTCAATTTTCTCTAAAAGTATGACAGTATAAGCTAGCTTGCCATCTAATATAACGTACTTTTCCCCTTTGAACTCTCTGCGGTCCAAGGTTCAGCAACAAGAAACCTGGTTATATCTTTACGATAGCAAAGAAGATAAAATATCACTTGTGAAAAAGATAGATACTTTAAGGTCGTAAGTACGAAAACATTTTGTGACAAACACAAAACAAACAGAGCTAGAAGATGACAATACCAAACTATAGGAGCATACGAAAATCTCAATTGGCTCTGGCGGAGGAGCATTGCTCGTTCCATAAATTAGAGACTTGGTTCACTTTAGCTTATTCTGATCTTTCTTTATCGAGGCGATGAATAGTCGAACTTTTATTTTATCGCAATGACGCGGTTATTCTTATCCATCGCGGAATGGTTGGTTTGTGCGGCGGAAGCCCCACCAAACACTGAGGCAGAGATAGCAAGACAGCATTAATTGATCGCATCGTCGTTTATCTTTTATTCGCATCGGTAAAGACAACAAGCCTTGCTATTTGATCATAATTCACATCTAGGGCTCACTTTATTCGAACTTATTTCATTATTTACTTGAGCCCACTCATACTATTCCCTTTTACTTTTATCATACCTCTTTTCTAAGTTAACAGATATGCGAGCTAACTACATTACCTTACCCCCCCTTTATTCGTGCAGTGGTCAAACTTTACCTTTAACTCCGTTGCTTCCGTGAAAATTATAAGCAAACATTTTCACCTTGAATGGTAAGATAGCCCCTGACATTTTAATTTCATACTTCAGCCGTGGTTGCCTTGCGCTTTTTTGACTGTTTGGATGTTTGCAGACACGGGGGAATGGGGCATGCCAAGTCAGCATTGACCGATGGGTAGATGATGGTATCGTCTGTTTGAACCATATGCACAGTCTTTTTCATTAAGTTTTTGACTTGCCAGACTATCGTTAAGAGCGGAATAATCTGCTTTACAAATACTGTTTCAGAACTTGGGTATTCAAGCGGGCCAAGTCTTGAGATCCGGCAAACGTAGCCTGCTGGTGCATCTAGTACTAGTACCGTTAAATACAGACCTGAGCCAAATTGTAAGCATCATGACATAGCCAGAACGTGGAGAACGATGGCCTTACCACTGATGAGAAAACCGGCTGTTTGAATATCCCTAACTCGGGAAGGGCTGTTTCTCACCAGTTCCAGGAACATATCTTTTAACACTAGAGGAAGTTTGATGCTGCCTTCTCTCAATGCTTTACTGCTGTTGATATCGCTAGACACACCAGCCTCAGTGCACCCATATTCGTAGCGTAGGTAGGAAAACAACATATCCATCTTATAACCGCAATATTTCCTTGACATTGGCTGTATGCCATCGATGGTCCTTCCTGCATTTTTCTGTTGGGAAGACGCCAAGCTGGATTTTTCTCCGCTGCAAGCAGTTACAGTCAAGCAAAGTGAAATGACGTTTTGTGTTTTTTGGAACTTACCATCGCACATTAATACACGATTCATCATAGCATTTTTCGATAAAAGACCATACGCGCCGCAGAAGGTCTGCCTCTGATTGTGTGCTAATCGGCATGTAACCATAGTGGTAAAGATCGGTCGCCTCAACAATCGCTTTGTGAGCCCAGTGAAGATCTGACTCCTCAATGGGGTGAAAAAATTTCAGACTACGGTGCTTGAACAGCGCGTCAAGGTTCCGCTAGATATTGTAGGTCATGAAGAATTAGCACGCTATTCACTAGCGCATAGATCGCCTTCACCTTTCCTCGGTACGAATATAGGTATCCATGGAGATCCGAGGGAATATCATCCATTGTCGGTATCCTGAAAGTCTTGATTTCGTCAAGCTCTTCCTTCGTGAAATAGTCTAACCAGTGAGAATCGTTGGGATCCATTATGAATGAATGCGAAGAACTTTTACACGGAAGATGAGTTAGTTTGAAAAGACATGCCATATACTATCTTACTGTTGATAATTGCATCGCATGGCTAGCTTAAACATCTCGTCTTCGACTTTTTTTCCCGTTTTGAGCGTCCATTTCTTACTATCCTCTAGACTTTTATAAATATCTTTTAACCGTGACTTATCACAACTAGTAAGCGGCACATGGGAATTTGACGAGCTTGAATTGCTGGAGACTGTAGAAGTCGATGCTGATGTGCTGACAAAAGAAGAGGTCTCGGAAGTATTATTCTTCTGCTTGATAACTCGCTTTAAGATGGCCAGCGCCACCTTTCCCCAGTCTGGCTTGCTGTTCTTCTAGAATGAAATTCAGATATCGAATCATTTTATACACCCGCAGCACAAACTCACGGTTCGCACTTGAAGTTCGTTGGCTGTACTGGTAAAACGCACCGGCCAAACAGAGCTCACGTCCTCGCCAGGTTCCGTTGATTGAACAATGAAATCCAGTTCGTTGTTGACAAAGTCGGCCAGGGATGGCACGCGCCCATTCTCAACCGCGCCGTTTATGTAAGCAGCAATCACTGTCGGCAGAAACCGTTTCGGTTACGATTGCCCAATTACCAGTACTCTTACCATGACTATAACGGGTCGTCATTGTGTCTTGCTTCTGCAGTAAACTGGGAGGCAGACGTGTGTTGGGTGGCACAGTAGATGTTTTGAGCAGGTGAACTGTTGTGTAACATGTCGACATCCAGTTCAACTGTATGGGTGAGCAGCAAGGATATGACGAGGTGGTTAACTTCTAATCGCAACATATATCATACATAGCAGTTTTCGTGGCAGGCTTGATACTATTACAATCTACAGTGTTTACGATGTATAGTATCATACTGTGCGTTTGCCAGAATATCAATGACAGCGTGAAGATACCATACTTCGATATGGATGTCACCTAAACCTGTAGTACTACAGCTAGCCGGACATCCCGTATGACTAAAGTCGATGTTCAGATCTCAGCACTGCTCTACTTTCCTGTGATATTTCCAAGTATAGTAGTACTACAGTTCCTATGGTCAGTTCGTATCTAGTTACCTGCAGTACTAATAGTAAATCTGCTTCAAGGTCAAGCTGTATGTGATCTATTAGACTCAAAGTGAGTTGAAATGGAATCGTGCGATATTATATGCGCGCACTATGTACATGTCCTGCTGTAGCTACGAAACTGTTATAGCATAAAGTTTTATTTTTGTGCGAGCCGTTGTACTCTTTTTTTTGTGCCTCTTTTATATAGCAGCGCATTCTTTTCTTTTATACCATCTATCTAAGGTTATGTTCCACTGGTCATATTCGTTGAGCAGACGACAAACCGCAAGCACAGTGTGCTTTGTCTTGACATGAATGTTCTGCTTGACGACACTGGCGTGCGCCATAATATTGTCAACCTTGATGACGTGGTCTTCGATCGAGCGAATGCTGCAGAAGTGCTTTCCTGCAGGCTTGCTCGAAGCGAGCCACCCGACCAGAGTGTAGATGGGCTGCTCGATAGTATTTAGCTGAGGGTAAGAGACCCCTGCTGCTGCAGCTCGATCCTGTCTAATTCTGCGATTGGTATAACCGATTGGAAGGTGGACTGAGAAAAATTGTTTGAAATCAATCATTGTTAAAGTTGTAGAGTGTACTACAAAAGATATTATCGCACAGGAACACCGGTTCTCGGGATCTGTAGTGCTACTATATTTGGAAATAGCACAGAAAAGTAGAGCAGTGCTGAGATCCAAACATTCACGTCAGTCCTACGGGACGTCCGGCTAGCTGTAATATTATCAAATATAATAGTAGTACTACAGGTTTAGGTGACATCCCTCAGAGTCCTTCTACTGTACAAGATGCTTCTGGTGGCTGCGCTTCATTCGTTATCCAATGGAGTTCTTTGTTTCGTGGCAACGTCATCAATTTCGCACTCAGTTTTTATAAGCTATGGAAACAGGTGGGTAGGCTGTAGCAAGCCATTGATTGGTGGTGCTCAAGGACTTTGGTTTCTTGAGGCTCCCGAGTGGGGTCGGATGCATACCTTGAAGGAAGGTCTGCTTTACTGGCTTTCTTTCTTCTTGGTCCCTCTCCGGGTCTGCGGGTAAAGTATGATAGGGCATTGCTAACCATGGATTGAGGGTGGCGCTCAAGGACTTTGGTTTCTTGAGGCTCCCGAGTGGGGTCGGATGCATACCTTGAAGGAAGGTCTGCTTTACTGGCTTTCTTTCTTCTTGGTCCCTCTCCGGGTCTGCGGGTAAAGTATGATAGGGCATTGCTAACCATGGATTGAGGGTGGCGCTCAAGGACTTTGGTTTCTTGAGGCTCCCGAGTGGGGTCGGATGCATACCTTGAAGGAAGGTCTGCTTTACTGGCTTTCTTTCTTCTTGGTCCCTCTCCGGGTCTGCGGGTAAAGTATGATAGGGCATTGCTAACCATGGATTGAGGGTGGCGCTCAAGGACTTTGGTTTCTTGAGGCTCCCGAGTGGGGTCGGATGCATACCTTGAAGGAAGGTCTGCTTTACTGGCTTTCTTTCTTCTTGGTCCCTCTCCGGGTCTGCGGGTAAAGTATGATAGGGCATTGCTAACCATGGATTGAGGGTGGCGCTCAAGGACTTTGGTTTCTTGAGGCTCCCGAGTGGGGTCGGATGCATACCTTGAAGGAAGGTCTGCTTTACTGGCTTTCTTTCTTCTTGGTCCCTCTCCGGGTCTGCGGGTAAAGTATGATAGGGCATTGCTAACCATGGATTGAGGGTGGCGCTCAAGGACTTTGGTTTCTTGAGGCTCCCGAGTGGGGTCGGATGCATACCTTGAAGGAAGGTCTGCTTTACTGGCTTTCTTTCTTCTTGGTCCCTCTCTGGGTCTACGCTATCTATTTGGAGTTGCTTGATGTGATTTTCGTCTTGCAAGTCCGATATTACATTGTTGTAACGCTATAAACACTAGAACTATCATTTACTCTTATGAGCAGGTGATAAGAACCGAGGGTTTGTTTAGAAATAGTTCTTCTGTGACGAACAAAGGCGAAGTTTCTCTCATCAGTGATACAACTTTCAGTATATGTGAGCTAGTTGCCCACGTAAAGCTCGGTCAAAAAAACCAACGATCGTTTATTTTCGGGCCTTGACTACAGGCATTTGCAACGAAGGATTTGGAGCACAAGTGTACTATATCTTCATCGTTAGGTCTGCCTTAACCTATTTCAATAGGCATCCAAAATCACTCGGGAGATAGGTGCACTGCTCAGTTAGCTAGATGAAACATTGACACTTCTCGTGTTTACGATGTAAACGGTAACATAGCTTGGCGCTTTAACTTGGACATGCATAGTTACTGTCTCTTATAATGCATGGTTATAACTTCAAACAATTCTTATTTGGTGTACAAGATGTACTATTTGTATGTGGTCAACTTATCAATCAGTGCCAGAACTGTCAAGATGCTGCTCACCTCAGCCGTTGTCATGCTATTGCTGTTTCAATACACACCGTCGCCTCAAGTCCTATTTTTATTCGTGGATCCTATCTCATTCGTTCTCAACAAGCTGCCCACTTCCTGGCCCAACCAGCCACGCATAATAACCTACTGGATGACAACTTGGCCTACCCTCTGCCACATTTACTACAGCTAGGTCGACTTTGCCATGTGGCGGACAACTTTAAAGGCGCCACAATGCACACTTGCAGTCCTGCCAATGACTTCTTGATCTGGCTGCCAACCCCACCCACCAATACCACAACATCCCCTTCCTAACCTCTATTCTCTCGTTTCTATTAGTTTTCTTCCGATATAATTCCTTTTCCCTTTCTTTTTTTCTGCTTTGCCCGCAAGGGTGATTTTGTTTCTTTTTTCCACGAGAGCAAACCAGAGTGGACATGTTAATAACGCAGCATTCACGATTATTCCAATAAGTATCAAAATTTCACCGTCAACTTATCATTCATGATAGCACTCTGGTTAATAGCTAGTGTTATCAAGAGTATACAGCGAGATTTCAATGAGATGGGAAGTTAATCTAGTACTTCACTCATGGTTGGTTGCCTTGCGCTTTTTCGACTGTTTGAACGTTTGCATACACGGGGGAATGGGGCACGTCAAACAGCGTTACTGGATAGGTAGATGATGGTATTGCCAGTTTGAACAATCTGTATACTCTTCTTCATGAGATTTTTGACCTACCACAACATGTCCAAGAGCGGAATGATCTACTTTGCGAACGCTGATTCAGAGCTCGTGTATGCAAGCGGACCAAGACTTGACAGCCGGTAAACGTAGCCTGTCGGTAGATCTAGTAGTATGCACCGTTAAATACAGACATTTACGAAATGTAAGGATGATGATATAGTCAGAACGCGGAGAATGATGGCATTACCACTGATGAGGAAACCGGCCGTTTAAATATCCCTAACTTGGTGAGGGACACGTTTCAGAAACATACCTTTCGGAGGAGCGATATGTATATGTGTAATCCAACTTTTTTATGACGAAGTCCACATCGTTAACATGCGCTAATTAATAAGTTTACACGTTATTAACCGAGTGTTAATGAATTTATCTGTGGGCTGTTGATGTCTACAGCTTTCAATTCAAATTTCACATTCTTCTCCAGTTTCTTTACTTCTATAAACCTTTCAGTGTTAGTAGAAGGAAGAAAGGGCAACGTTTTTGTAACCGAATGAAAATCTGTAATGAATTGAGAATAGTTAAAGAGAGGGGAGGAACGCTATTTTAAAGAGAAACGAAATACAAAGAATTGATTTGAGGAAGCTTGACAATGCCTTTTTTCAACATATTATCCACTGGCATTGCTTGAAACACTGGTTTCAATGCACCCACATTCGTAGCTAGGTATGAGAACAACGTATTCATCATATGTCCCAAACATTTACTCGACATTGACTGTATGTCATCGATAGTCCTTCCTGCATTCCTTTGTTCAGAATACGCCAAACAGACTTTATCCCAATACAGGTAGTTACAGTCAAGCACAATAGAATCATACTTTGTGTTATTTGGAATAATTGCTCGCTTGGATCAACTGAAAGTTGGCATTTTTCATGGTGAAGAGGAGGGGGAAAAGAGGAACATTAGAAAAGACAAAGCGTGAAGTCATACCACTATAAAATAAAAAGAAATCGGACTTCAACGACATAAGCAAGGCAATATATCTTGTTTTGCTGAATCGCCAACAACGTGCTCTTAATACAACGCTCGGCAGATATGATGACATTGACCTTTTGCATGAATCAATGATTTTGCTTAGGTCACATGTTATTAAGAAGGGACGCGCCTATTAAGTATGGCGAAGAGAAGGGAACGGAACAAAAGGAAATAATAGAAGAGAAAAGCAAAGATTGCAAGATGACAAAGGCAAAATACAAAAGAAAGGGCTGAAAAACAAAAGATCGGGTTATAGACTAGTCGACGAAAAGAAGATGACCTTCTTCCACAAATGTGGAAGCGAGATCTCTCTTGGCACTGCTCCTTTTGTGCAACAACAAAACCTTTTCAACTGTTATCACGCTGCCGGAGATCAAACTCATCTTTATGATTACCATGGCTGGCAGCAAGCTAATGAGAAACTTGCAAATATTTATTAATGGTCGAAAAGGGTATAATCGCCGTCGAAGAAAGTATACACAGCGAAATCGTCCAGAAAAGGAAAAGGAATCGCAAACGAAAAAAGGAAAATCATACAGGACAGCATCAAAAATCATCACGCAATACAGAAGTTCATGAAACGTGTGCGACTTTTTCCTTTACTACAGCCAGAAAAACTGCGCATAAACTACACCTTGCAGGAATATCCAACGACCAGCATCGGCTGTGAGATCAGGGCTATAAACATGAAACTCGTCCGCTGAAGAGAATAGAAGGTCAACATCGACAACAAAAGGTAGATGCAGTTGATTGCTTTCAGAAGTGGGGTGGTCACTCATCAGAGCAACATGAGTATAAAAATCACCTCTCAGGGTTTGTAGGAAACTCTGGGGCAGCCTGAAGTGGAGAGACAAGCATTCCAAGTTTAGTCTTAACCATAGATGGGTACTTGTCAATCCCAGTTAAAGATATGGTTTTGCTAGTTCTGTAGCCTATGCCATCAACGATCGTTGGAGAAGGTACAGACAGCCGCCGTTGTTCATCACGGTTTGTCTTTGTATCTAAAGTCTGCGGTACATTTTGAGATAGCGAGGTCATTGCATCCAATAATCTTTACGAAATATGTCAGTCTCTGTGGTCCAATCGATATGGATTAGCATCTTTTCTCGGCCATCTCAACATCAAAATCGACGAAATATCAGCACTACAAACCTGGGTTTTCTTAGAGATTCAGATGGTTACATTTGTGGTACATAATTAAACGGATTTTTCGAGTGATTCACTGAACTCAAAGAAATCGTTTCTGCCGTTCTGGACTTTTTGGGCAAACTAGAGCCATAGTGTGCGTGCATCAATAACGTCAGTATCAGAACAGCTAAGCTGCAAGCGCGATATGTGGCCTCTGCTTGGCGCAAAAGGAAAATATCAGGGGTGAAATGTGATCTCAAAAAAAAAAGTATCCAGACCCCTGAAACAAGTCATCAGACCTCAGCTTTCAATAAACACGCCTTCGCACCGTTTCCATGACCAACACGGACCAATTTACCGGATATGCAGCGTTGCAACCTGTCGTCCCAGGCAACAAAGACACCTATCTTCAATCATTCAAATTCGAACCACGACCTCTGGAAGAAGACGAAGTAGAAATACATGTAGAGGCATGCGGAATGTAAGTCTTACAGAACCAAGGTTTACATGCCTTAACCTCTTCGTTAGTTGTGGATCGGATATCCATCAATTGACTAACGTACGTTGAAAGAGGATTGAGGCGAAAAGAAAATGAGAAAATCTAAGCATAGACCTGTTTTACCTTTCAGGGATGGAAGCGGGCCACGTATCCCCTCATTCCAGGACACGAATTCGTTGGAACCATTACCGCTGTCGGATCGGCAGTTTCGGAACTGCAATTAGGCGACCGTGTCGGTGTAAGTCCTGTATGCCGAAGCTGCGGTGATTGCTCCGAATGCAAGAGCGAAAACGGCCAGTTCTGTTCGTTGAAAGTTACCACTTACAATGGTAGTTACAAAGGATTTAAAACCCATGGAGTAAGTTAAGAACCTTGCCATTGTGAGTATTAACGTAAGGACTAAACAGGGCTACGCAGAAAAGGTGAGAGTTCAAGCAGCATGGGCATTTAAGATCCCGGAGAACATTGACAGTGTAGCTGGTGCACCTCTGTGGGTATTCATTTCCATTCTCCTTTGAGCTATCTCACTAAGTGGTATATGTTATCAGTCTCTGTGCAGGTTTGACAACGTATGTATTTCGCACATAGCGTATTCGCCTTTCTCACAATAATATCTATAGCTACCTTCCTTTTAAGCAGTACAATATCGGCAAAGAGTCATCAGTGGGCGTTGTTGGCATTGGAGGTTTAGGACATCTAGCGGTTTGTTACTCGCTCTTTAGTACATTCCAGAAGGCTAAACGTCGAAACTGCTGATAGATACAATGGGCTAAAGCGAAGGAATGCAAACGGGTCATTGCCTTTTCCTCTTCCACGTCCAAAGCGGATGAAGCGAAGCAATTGGGTGCTTCAGACTTTGTTGTCATCAAAGACTCTGTGCCAAAAGAATATCTGCAGAGTGTCGATTATTTGCTTGTTTGTGGATCTGGCAAATCAACCAACTGGAGTCTTTTACTGGAACTGATCAAGTTGCATGGAAAATGCGTATTGCTTGATGTTCCCGAACAGCCACTTTCTATATCCCCGGTACCTTTTGTTTACCGCCATATATCGTTGGTCGGTAGTTTCGTTGGCAGCAACGAAGATGTAAGAGAAATGCTATCATTTGCCAGCCAAAAAGGAGTGCGACCTTGGATTGAAACGGTGGGCAACTCATTGGATGAAGTCAATCGTGGAGTGCAGAACATGATAGATGGGAAAGCACACTACAGAATTGTCATTACTGGTAAAGGACGAGCTTAAAGCGTACCCTTACAAGAGAACCTATGACAGAGAAATAAAAAAACGTGTTACTTGCAATAAACTTGTTCCTTTATTATTGTTACTAGGAAAAAACAAAGCAATGTAAAGGATACAATATTAGGTTGCATAGCAACCCTTAACGAATTTGCCTAACATGTGCAGAAGGGCCAGACGCTCCAAAATGAAGATTGTGCACCGTTTCTTTTCTTTTTGCTCACCACATCACGTGATCTTAGTGACTGCAAGGGCATTAAAATGAATGGCATGGAGCCGCAGCATGACTTTCCAAGTTTCGCTTCGACTATGCCCACCCGTCCTTACTCACGCTCTCGATCTCCTGTACGCCGTAGTGCTTCCGATTCTTACGATCGGGACAGAAACTATGAAAGATACGATTCACGATACAACGGTAGACGTAACGACAAACGTGAAAAACTGAGGCATGATCGTGATGATCGTTTGAGAGATGACAAACGATCCGATCGCCCAATTGACGGCAAAAGGGTTGAACTTGAAGAGAAAAATGAAACTACAATCATGGAAGAAGATAAAACCGAAGAACAGCCTAAGAAAAGAGTGCCTGTTTCCATAGAAGAACTTTTAGAGAAGAAAGAGATGGCAAAGAAAGAAGCAGACAAGGTTTGTCGGTTCTACTGTTGATTCATTTAAGTATTAATCAACAATATATAGCCCAAATTCCTGACGAAAGAAGAGCGTGGCAAGCTTGCATTAGAAAAACGGCAAAAAGAGGTAGAAGAATTACGAAGAAAACAGGAAGAGGAGCGACAAGCCAGAAGAGAATTTGACATAAAGGCAGAAGACGAATTTCGAAAGTTGCAAGACCAATCACGTTATTCTCGCTATGACCGTGACAACAGAGATAGACGATCTGACCGATATGACTCACGGCAACGGGACGATAGACGGCGTGAACGGGATTCAACTGTCGATTCGGAGGACCAAGAGACGGAGCTCAATGACAAAGAGAAACAGGCTATTCGGGTATGTACAAAGGTAGTAAATAAATAAATAACTAAGATGATCTCCTTAGGAACGTTATTTTGGAGGCGAACGAAAAAAGAGAAAGATCCGCCGTATGAATGAGCGTAAATTCGTCTTTGATTGGGACGCAGGAGAAGACACCTCGTATGATTTCAATCCACTATATGCTAGTAAGCATAATGCTCAAATGTTTGGGCGTGGTCATATTGCTGGTATCGATATCAAGGAACAGAAAAAACAGCAATCCGAATTCTACAGTCGCATGCTGAAAGAGCGACGAACAACAGAGGAGCAAGAGAGAGCAGCGTACGTATACGGTTTGACGGTCGGGTTGGATATAACACTAATACATATTGATAGGGAATTGGTTGAGATGAACAAGAAGAAGGAAGCCAAGACTAGATTTGATGAACGTCACTGGTCTGAGAAACCATTGGATCAGATGGTGGAGAGAGATTGGCGTATCTTCAAGGAAGACTTCAATATCACGACAAAAGGTAGCTAATAATGCTCTCCTAAAGAAGTAACTCATACTGTTTGTAGGTGGTGGTATACCTCGTCCTATTCGTTCATGGGAAGAATCTGGTTTACCTGAACGAATGTTGAATATTATTGATCAAGTTGGTTATAAGGAGCCGACTCCTATTCAAAGACAAGCTATCCCTATTGGTATTCAAAATCGCGATATCATTGGTATTGCAGAAACAGGTACTGAAGAAAAGAACAGTTGGTCCAGGAAAAGTAATATACTCACGTATTAATTAGGTTCCGGTAAAACCGCATCGTTTGTCATTCCCCTATTGGTTTATATCTCGGATCTTCCCAAGCTGACCATGGAAAACATGGCAGATGGTCCTTATGCTCTTATTCTTGCGCCTACGCGTGAATTGGCGCAGCAGATTGAACAGGAAGCGCATAAATTTGCGACTCCTATGGGCTTTACATGTGTATCGATCGTGGGTGGTGTAAGTATGAAGGATGCTCAACAGTTGCAATACTCATATTTTATCGTAGCACTCTATTGAAGAACAGTCTTTCAATCTTCGCAATGGTGCAGAGATTATCATTGCTACTCCTGGTCGTCTCAAGGACTGTTTGGATCGTCGCATCCTTGTGTTGAATCAGTGCACATATGTCGTTATGGACGAAGCGGACCGTATGATTGACATGGGTTTTGAAGCTGATGTAAACTTCATTCTGGATGCCCTTCCCGTATCCAATGTAAAACCAGATGGAGCTGAAGCAGAGGATGCTGAGGCGATGACGAAGACATTTGGGGGCCGTAAATATCGACAAACGACTATGTTCTCAGCTACTATGCCACCTGCTGTCGAACGTTTAGCAAAGAAATATCTTCGTCGACCGGCAGTTGTCACCATTGGTACAGCCGGCCAAGCTGTGGAAACTGTCGAACAACGTGTGGAGATGATCAATGATGAAAACAGAAGAAGGTAAAAAGCTTAAGTTATGCTATGTTTCTTTATTGATCCCTTGAATTAGGGACCGTCTGCTCGAGATTCTTAACTCTGGCATGTATGAACCGCCTATTATTATCTTCGTGAATCAAAAGAAAGGAGTCGACACGCTTGCCAAGGCACTTAACAAACTTGGTTTCCATGCTGTTACACTTCACGGTGGTAAATCACAGGAACAGAGGTAAGCATAATTGTTCGTAGTTTTGAGCGGAATCTGACCTGAGATTTACAGAGAATCTGCCCTTGCACAGCTTAAAAACGGCAATGCCGATGTGCTGGTCGCAACGGATGTGGCGGGACGTGGTATCGATGTGAAGAACGTATCACTCGTTATTAACTATGACATGGCCAAGACGATTGAAGGTAAAGTTCAAATAGCATTAGTGCCCCTATTCTTATCAAACCGGTTAGATTATACACATCGTATCGGTCGTACGGGTCGCGCTGGCCGATCAGGTGTTGCAATTACGTTCTTGTCCAACAATGACGCTGACGTTATGTATGATCTCAAGCAAATGATTGCCAAATCACCTTTATCCAAGGTACCTCCAGAATTAGCGAATCACGAGGCTGCACAAACAAGACCAGGTATAGCCAAGGCGAAGAAGAAACACGAAGAAACTATATTCCAATAAATTTTTTATACTTCGTTTTTTTTTTTTTTTTTTTTTTTTTTTTTTTTTACATTGCATGTTTTGCCGACCCTTTTATACAGTGATAACTTTGATAAATATATACGAAAGTTCAATTTGCCGACGAGTCTTTTTAATAGGCATACAAGTGGTTGTTGTCACAATGTATGGACTCTCTTTGGACAGTGTCAGCGCCGTTGTAATTCATGGATGAAGCTGCTGGTCAAGGTAACTGCTACCATACGTTTACAATTCAAGTCTGCTATGCTCATGCTATGTAACCCTTGTAGGGGGTATCAATTTCTGTTAAATGACAAGCCGCATGCGTTTTGTTACGCGTGTATAAAATAGAGAATCACTTACGTCTCGACCTCTTTCTCATGAAAATCCTTTTTACTAACATCGATCCAGTGTGACCATAGCTCCTTTCGTTAAGCCTTGCCATCCATATCAGGCAAGAGATATATTTTTGAGTGAAATGTCTATGATACCATAGTTACCCATGGCAAAACGTTATACCATACATTACCTGGACTACTACCAACAGAAGCACGAAGATTATCCAGGCAAACTCGGAATTGAACCGAGAGCACAGATCGCGGGAAAGCGGGGTCACAAATGAAACCATAGATGATGCCTATTTTGGTAGCAGCCCTTTGAAATCTTTTCTGATAGAAAGTCTGCATCTTTTTGATATGGCATGAACATGTCACGAGGACTGCGGCAATGAAATGTCAAGAAAGGCATCATGCATGCTTCGATGGGTACTTTTTCGGTCATTCATCATTCAATGAAAAATGGCGTGTTGTGACTGAAGGTCACGCCATTGCCGTTGTCACTCAGTATATGGGGTGACAGTGATTTCATGCAAACTGAAGGACGGAATTCCAATTGCGCCATGGTCTTTTAAAATGCGAGTCAACTCCCGGAAGCCCTATGGATTCTTTATTTTGGTTTCAAACTTTTTCTTTTCCCTATCATGTCGAATACAGATTCACCAACCGAACGCAGAGATTCTCTTGTTCATCATTATCAGCACCAAGAAGTCGAACAACAGGAGCGTCTTCAACGGGTAGTGATCATCAGCTTGGATGAGAACTCGGGCCGCTCCGTCTTTGACTGGGCCATGCATCACTTTATCCAGCCAGAAACAGATATGGTAAACCAAAAGTTTCAAAGGCAATACCTGTCGTACCGCATATCATACCACATATGAACTCCTTGCCTTTGCTTGCATAGGTTATCCTTGTTCATGTTCGCACAATCGATATTCCTGTCGCTCCCTACATCAGTGCGACTGGGTATTTGGATGAGTTGGCCGAACTACGAAGACAGGATAGTCATCGGTTGCTCAGAGAATTTGCGCACGAACTTGTACACAAAAAGGTAAGGAAAATAGACTGTGATAGTTAGAGAAAGAGAGAGTGTGTGTGTTTTATCTCTTGTAGAATGTAATGTTTAAGTAACCGAATTTTAGATCGCATGCAAGGCAATTTCAATGATTGGTGATGCAGGGTACGTATAATCTCCATTGATAAAAAGAAAGAACTAACTTTCTCTTTGCTGGCGGGTGCACTTGCATTTACAGGACAGAGATTGTCCGTAAGGCAACCGAAACAAAAGCAGATGCACTTGTGATGGGTTCGAGGAATCTTGGTGTGGTCAAAAGGTAATATACAGGAGAGAAACGAGCAAGAAGAAAATATTCAATTCATGGATGGCACGCTAACCTATCACTTCCAGGACGTTACTGGGCAGTGTCAGCGATTATTGTGTTCACCATTGTCCTTGCACGGTCATTGTTGTGAGACCGAAACCGCATGCTGATAACACCACCAGTCAAGCCACGGCTCGTTCTCCATCCGAGTAATGCAAAGTGTACTCTTAAAGCTCTGTTTTGTACATATGATTTAATCCTTTGCTGATTCGTAGCGCAACCCATTCCCATATTATACTATTATTTCAATCATCATACTGATCGTCTGTCCGATGCAACGAGTTTTATTAAGATGCAATGTCAAATTTGTGTGTTTTTGGACTTCTACCCATAAGTCTAGTTTTCTTCGGGCTTCATGGCAGGGAAAAGAAGGACCTCCTACAAACGCAATCATTGTATGAGTAACGCGCACTAAAACTCTCTCCCATCTCTCCCTCCAAAGAAACAAACCTTAATGTTATTTGAGTTGGTCAAGAACATGGTTAAACGGTCAATACCCATACCCCAGCCACCAGTAGGTGGCAGACCAAACTCAAGTGCTTGACAGAAGTTTTCGTCAATAATTTGAGCTTCATCGTCACCAGCTTCTTTGTCCAAGGCTTGCTGTGCGAAACGTTCACGTTGGTCAAATGGATCGTTCAACTCGGTGTATGCATTGCAAACTTCCTTTGTGGCGACAAACAACTCGAAACGTTCGCAAAGACCGGGCTTAGCACGATGCTTCTTGGCCAAGGGAGACATCATCATAGGGTGGCCGGTGATAAAGGTAGGTGAGATACAGTCAACTTCGATGAATTCACCAACGAGCTAGAATCATACACACAGATTTTTAGTTTATGCCATCTTTCCTGTTAAATGCTCGTCTTACCTTGTCCAACAAGCGAGCGTTGGTTCTTGGTGCGGAACAGTCTACGTTGTGCTTAATGCAGAGATCAGACAAGAACTTGTTGGTCTCATCGGTATGAAGCTGGTCACCAGGAGGGAATTTGACGTTTAACTTCTCTTCCAAAGTTTCGATCATATCCAGACGACGGAAGGGAGGGCTAAAGTCGATCTCCATGGCAGGTTCCTCAGGACCATTGGCATGATATTGGATCTTGTAGGTGCCGAACAACTTCTTCACCATACCAGACAGCAATTCCTCGCTCATATCCATCAAATCGTGCATATCAGCATAAGCCATGTAGAACTCACAGGTGGTAAATTCAGGGTTGTGGGTAAGATCGATAGACTCGTTACGGAATTGACGACCGATTTCGTAGACACGGTCAAGACCACCGACGGTCAACATCTTCAAATACAGCTCAGGAGCAATACGCATGAACATATCCAGCTTCAGATCGTTGTGGTGAGTAATGAAAGGCTTGGCTGTAGCACCACCAGCAATCTGGCTCATCATGGGTGTTTCGACTTCCAAGAAACCGCGTTCGTCCAAGAAAGCGCGAAGATGTGTAATGATCTTGGAACGAGTAATGAACTTGTCGCGGACATTGCCGTTCATAATCAAATCAAGGTAACGCTGACGGTATCGCAGTTCCTGATCCTTGAAACCGTAGTTGGCCTTGGGCAACATACGCAAACAGGGAGACAAAAGCTGAATTTCCTTGGGGAAAATAGAAAGCTCACCACGCTTGGTCTTGCCAGGAATACCGCGCACACCGACAATATCACCACGACGAAGGAGATCATGAATAACAGCGTAGTCCTCACCAGCATCCTCAGCAGAAGCCATAATCTGGATCTTGACATTCTCACCGTGCAAATCATAGAATCTCAGCTTGGCACCTGAGGCACGCTTGTTATGGATACGTCCAGCCACAGCAACAACTTCCTCATCTAAGCGCTGACCAGTCTCCAAATGCTGGTACTTGGCGATAAAATCAGGAAGGCTCAATTCGACCTGGAACTTGTGAGGATAAGGATTGGGCTGTTGTGTTTCGCGCAAATGGCGAATAGTCTTGCTTCGCAGTTCAAAGTATTGCTATGTAGATGGCTCTGTTTAAGATCGTGTTTCCCCCTTTTTTTTTCAGTTGGTCTGTTTTAGTGAACTCACGTTAGGGTTCAATTCTTCCTCGTTGTCCTCTGCACTCTTAGGCTTGGTTCCAGCAGCGGCAGGCTTGGCGGCGGCCTTAGCAGCCTTAGCGGCTTCCTTTTCACGTTGCTTGGTGCGTCTCTTCAATTCACTGGGGAAACAGTCGCGAATGAATGATATGAATGACGGTGTCGAAGAAGCCTAATTTTGGCATACTTACGACTTGGAGATCATTTCACCCGTAACAGGGTCTTGTTGAAGGTTCTCCTTATTGATGCTAGCTTCGATTTCAGACATGGTCAAAAAAACAGACAAAGTGTTGCGGAACGAAGAAAATTTTTTTGGCTCCTTTTAAAGAAAAAAAAAGTTGATTATCTGACAGTAACGTGTGATTGGTTGATTTCATCATCTGCTGCGACACTATAGGGTTTTACAAGCTCGGCGAGAGTACCGTGAGACTTCATCTAATAGGTCCCACATACACTCCTCCGCCATGTATTCATTATAACGTTGACTCATAGGTTTCCATTCTTCTTCTGTTTGAGGTGGAAATCGGAAATCCGGTCCAAAGTTACACCGCACCATTCCTCCTTTGAAGACACTCACAGCAGGGTAATAGCCTAAAGTACCATCATCATCCAGGGGAGGGTCTTCAGTCCATTGTTGCGCACGTATACCATCATATTCGTCCTCTTCCATCCGCATCCGAGGCATACTGCTTCCGTCCTTTTTCTGCTTTTTCCGTTTCTTGTTATGCTGCGCCAGTACCAATTCAGGTAATCGACCAAAATCTTCGAAGTCAATCAAATCTTCGAACATCACCCCTTGAGAAATGCCATTCTTATAGACAGTAATGGAAGATCCAGGTATCGTCCGTGGTTGATAAGCTTCTTCGTCATCTTTCTTCTCATCGTCATGTGTCAATGCCTTGAGCTCTTTGCTTGGCCGGAAATCCTTTTCTTCGAACCATAATCGATCCTTGTATGCAATAGGGATTCTCTTCCTTGAAGGACTTTTAAATTTAAGATTGTCTCTTTTTGGCAATGAAATATACAGGCCGATCACATCACCCACACCAAATGGTTCTCCGTACTTTTGTGGCCGAGAACAGAAAAGTTTATCACCAGTTAAGTCACGGTAACCGTATCCATAGGCATCGTATCCAACCGGTGCATTCAGACAGGCTACAAAAAGTGAATGGTTTAGTTTCAAATTGGCAGCTGTTTCACAATAAAAGAATTGTACCTTCTCGTCTGGCCCATCCTATTCGTACATGCGGATCAACTGATTTGCCTTTTTCGGTCGTTTGCTGGATAGTAGCTTCCCAGTACCAATTCCCTTCCTTCACACCGACATTGGCGCGACACATACGAAATCCTTTGTCTGTTGTTACCGTAAGACCATCATTGGTAACAGAAACATAAGTACTTCTATCCGCAATACTAATGGTACAGCCACCCGGGCTATGTTCTGCCTGTTGATATGCTACCAGTGGCAATATAGAGGGTTCACAAGGAATGTACTTGAAGCCAAACCGATTGAATGGGTGATCTGTGTTAGCGGAGCTCGGAAAGGCCGGCAACGTGGTTGGCGTCAACACGGGGGAGGAGGAGCGTGGCGATGGCGTAGTAGTGGGGGTGGAGGAACGCCACTTGGCCTCAGCACGCAGTGGCCGATGCTGTTGTTGCGGTGGGGTCTGTGGTGTCACCAATGACTCATCCGTCTTACGTTTGTCCCTTGAACGAGGCACAGCTACAGGTGCTTTGCCACTAGACTATTAGAATGAGTCAGAGACCAAAAAAGGTTGCTCACGTTTTTCTTCTATCCGAGTACCTGGATAGTCGGACGCACATGCCACAGATTCGCATCCACTAAACAAAAATCGGAAGCAGCCGATCGCTGTCGCTCATCTCTAGCGACAAACACTTCTTTGGAAGAATACAGACAACTGCCGAGAGTGGCCCACCTAAAAACATGAAGTAAGCCTTCGGGTCGGGAAAAGTCGATCGGATTTCAGCCATAATGATAATTACCAGGTGGGTGTCCTGACGCGTTCCGTACAAATGCTCTTCCAATGTTTATCGACATATGGAATAATCTCCTTTTTGTTGAAATAAAATTGCTCCGGATGCCACTCATCCATGAGACTTGCATTCTTGCTTTCGAACAATTCCCGGTTTTCAGTGCCAATACGACATAGAATTTCTTCCAAAATCAGGTTGGCAATGGTCGTCGAACAAATATCCTTCCACCCAGCAGTCGTACGTTCAAACGATTCAACTCGGTTATCGCTGCAACGTGCACAAACGAATATGTAGTTAGTCGTAAAAAGCAGATCGGGAGGATTGCTGACTGAGATACACTCCGCATGGAACCAATCTTTACAATCTGTATTGTTTTAGAGAGCGATGAGCCGCGCGGATCTGTTTTATGCTGTACTATTACCTACATTTACACTGTACTGATATTTCTAACAGGTTTCTATCTTGTCCACAATAACAGTAGCGATGCTGAGAATTGATTGTGTGTGTCGCATTCCACACTGCAAATTCTGGCATTGTATCTCGTTATTTTTGTGCGCTTTTTTCGATGAGCAAAATGTATGTTAGGTATCTGATCACGTGCATTTATTCGCTTGGGCAGATGTTCCGTAAGCAGGGCGAAATCTTTGTTATCACCGTACTATACAGCAATGCCAAAGGCAAGACGAGATCAAACGTCAAAAAAGAGTGCACCTTACAACAAGTCTAAACCGACCACAAAAAAGGGAAATGAAACTGTTCTCGTACAGAAATCCACCAAACCTATTACAAAATCTGAAAGAGTGAAGAATGCTAAAATAACGGATCAACTCGACGATCTGTTGAACGAACTATCGCCACAATTAATTTCCAAGAAGGAAAAAAAGAAAAACACAAAGGTGAATCAACAAGCAAGGAATTGAAGCATTCCTACAAAGTGTGCTGACCTTTTACTATAGGTCCAGGTACCGGCAAAAGATGTCGAAGCTGAACAACGCGAATATGAAAGGACTCAAAACGATATGGAAGATGCATTGAGCCTTCTGAAGCGATTATAAAAGATATTCCAAATTTTTTCTACAATGACTATAGATGACCTTACAACAACCGCATCGTATCGATTTACATTAGCCATAGTTCGACAGTTCTCTGTATGAACCTGTAGTTTATTCATGAGCATCAAGCAGTGCTGACTGATTATTCAATATACTATTCATTGGAAGCATTCTCACACGAAATGCATGTATTGTGAAGCACGTTTCTGTCCGAAAAACAAAAAGATCATTCTGGCGCCAATTGCCCCAGCAGAAGGATATCTGTAGGCGACAACCTTGCGATTTATTCCAAACACACACGTCTGTTGTTGACCAATAATAGTTTGACTGAACGACATTCTAAATGCACATAACCGCACTGGACATCTCGCAATAGCTTTCCCGAAATCTTTTTTGTTCGAACAGGCATTGTCGCGGGGCTTTCATAGGAGGCTTCAACCCATGCTGCTGTGTGTGTATCCAAGCATGTTAACTCCGTAGCTTCATCCCACATTCTTTGTTGACTATCCTGGCGCGTCTTGAATCGTGTCATATAATACCAACGTCGACCCACCTCGTTTGCAAGTGCAAAAACTTTGATACGTTTTTGAGTAATCGAAGTTTTTAAGTGCTGAATATCGATGGATTGCAGCGTGTGCTGCGGTAGACGCAAGTGAACAATGTTTTGGCTCGACACGGTGCAATCGAACAGCTTGAAATGAATCAGTTTTTGACATGTTTTAGCCAGATTGTCAATTGTTGTGTCAGCCAGCAGACAATGTTGTGCCGAAAACCTTATGAGTGGATGGTTTGCCATAGTTCGCGCAATTGATGCAATGTCCCAATTATCAATAACAAGTGATTCAAGTTGTCTGCAACTACTTAGGACTGCAGCCAAGTCCACCCGACTCTGATTCGCCGTAACAGCTCTTAATGTGAGATGTCTGAGCTTGCGAAAATCCTTGAAAGAAGGGGTCCAAAACGATAAAGAAAGGGAAGGGATATCTAGCCAGGCTGTGTCACGTACTTCTGCTTGCTCATTTTTTTTACTGCTATGGTGGCATGTATCAAAAACTTGATGGAAACTTAAGTGATCTAGACTTGTTCCAACCTCAGCCAAGGCTTTGAAAAGCCGAACGTCAGGTGGGACAATAGCATGCCAACCTAAGGATTTGAGGTAGCGACAGTGCCTGGCGAATAGTGCAAAAGCCGTTTCGCATTGTTGTTCTTGGTGTTGACAGCGTCGCTTTACCTCATGACGTTCTTTATCTTCGAGCATGTGTTGAAATGACAAATGTTGAAGAGACGGATACTTATGGGCAAAGTATATTAACCATAAAGGATGATAAGAACTATGGAAACAATCTAACCGAAACGTTTGTAGATGGATTGCAGGAATGTAGCTTTCGCATAAGATGCCAGGCGTTGCTTTCAATCCATGGAGAACAAGCCGGTGCAAATAGGGCAAAGATCTATGGATAGACTCGACGTAGGCAGTAGTGATGGTTTTACGGATGCCAGATAGAGTCAGGTCGTTTACGCGCGGCATGTGTGCAAGAATGTCGATCAATGATACGTTCCGAAACCATGCGGTATCCAGTGTCAGTTGTGTTAATCTTGTAAAGGATTGGAGAAATGGAACCATCAATCGAGGTATACCTTCTTCCGTCTTGTCCAGCGTATGCCAATAGGTCCATATCCTCCAGTCCAAGTGTAATGCCTCTATGGAAGAGCCATAAGATTGGAGCACACTGATCTCCTTCGTGGTCACCTTATTGGCCCGAAGAGTCAGTTCTCGGATATGGTGCCCCACCCCGGGAATCGACTGGATGAAGCGACGGAACTTGTTTCTGTTATTAATCGTTACTGATCGATAGAAACGACCGTGAAAAAGGCGATGCCAATCTTTGCAGACGCAGAGCAAAGTATATCGATCAGTATAGGATAGAGAATCGTAAATCAATTGAGCTACTTCAAAAGGAAGTGAGAGAAAAGTTGTCATGATCCAGTTTTCATAGAGTTTCTTCTCTTTGCTGTCTTTATTTATGTCTTGCTTTCGAAAAAAAATTAGCTTCAATTTAGATCGAAACGGAGGCATGAAGTTGTCCACTCCGTTTATGCGACAAGAAAAAGTTCTTCCGATTCTTCTTTTCGGAGTTACATGGGGGTCCCCAGCAATGGATACAAACAAGTGGAAAACGCGAGATCAACTCGGAACATTGTAATATATTCTGTACACTATACAAAGGCTTTAAATTTCAAGCAAAATCGCTATCATCCTCCTTCAGTAGCTCTTGTGGTAAAATGTTGCTATTGCTATCTCCTGCTTCCGTCTCCGCTTCATTGTCTTCGTCCTCGTCCTCGTCCTCATCCTCATCCTCATCCTCAGCATAGTGCTCCCATTTTTTGGTGTCTATCTTGTCAATCCAAGATTTCTTTTTCGGCCCGCCGCTCTTGTCAAATAGCGTCTTTATACCACGCGATGTCAGCATATCTGGACTCAGTAAACTAGCCCGATACACGGAATAGATATCAGTATGCCCAGCACATTGCCCCTCTTGTAAAGGTATGGAATGACCGGCCACTGGGCTCTCATAAGGAGCAAGCCCGGAGCTACCATCATGAATAAAGGAATCCATGCATGACGATTTGTCTGTTTTTTCGTCTTCATCACTACCGTCGTCCGTACTGCAATCGTCACAACTCCTTTCTGCTTCTAAATCCAGAAATATATTTATCCTCTTCGTACTTGATCTTTTACGGTGCTTTCTTGTGTAACGTGGTCTATCGTGCGCTTTTTCTTGGACGTTTGAAGTTGAAAGCGATGGTGCTTCATCAAGGAAACTGGCTGGTCTTAGCTGTTCAGGCGCACCTTCATCTTCATTGATACCGCTCGTTGGCGGATACATACTGTTCATATTACTAGAGTTTTGACTCTGAGTATCCTCGCTGTCGTACATGATAATGGTACGCTTTCTTACACGACGTATCAATGGTGATGGCGTCTCGTTTCCATGTCTACTGTCGTCAGGTATCGGTGAGGATATACGAGGAAACTGTTGACATGGCGGCTCCGGACTACCAGCTAGATTACCCAAAATGGAACTGTCATCGTCATCTTCAGGGCCGTCTGGTCCATCAGCAAGATTTATTGTTGTTGTATGTGGCACTACAACGCTGTTATCATCATCCGAACAAATTGATATGCCAAGAGATGCTCGTTCATCGTCTATCGTGTCTGCCATTATCATTTGCAACGTTTGGTCACCACTGAAATCAAAAGCTATGACATCTTCAGATGGATGCACTCCAGGCAACTGCTTGTCCAACACCATTTCTTTGTCCCGTCGAGCGCTTGTGAACATGTTATTCGCGGATTGCTCTCCTTCGTCATCACTCGATAATGAAAAGTATATCACTCCTTCATCCTCGCCACCGCCTTCTAAGACTTTGCTTTTGTCTATGGCCAAGGAGCTATGACCTATGTTAACAGGACTATGTTCCTCTAAGTGAGATGTTACGCCGGCTATCGTCTCCAGTGGGTCTAAAGGAGTTTCCAGGGCTACCAGAGGTTCGTCCGTGATTCGTTCATTTGCTGTATGGCAACGTTTTTCGCTAGTTTGAGAATCAATTACTGTTGATATTGATTTCTGTGATGATCGAGCCGATAAAGGTATGTCAGCGAGCGCTTCAAGAAAGCTTGTGTCAGATTCGAATGTTATCGAGTCCGACCTCTGCAAAGTAACGCTAGAAGTTACTTTCTCTGGTATACCGAAGTTGGCAGGAACATAACGAGCGTATATACCGCAGGTTAGAAAGCTTCCGCTCATAGACTTGTGCTTCTGCTGTCGTTCTTCTAATATTCGCTTAGCTCCTTCACTTAAGACAGGTATTGACAAAGATAGAAATGATAAGACCGAGGGCCCGATGATTCGTTTAGGATGTATATCTTTTCCTTCATAAGGATACTTTGGAGGCAAGTCATCGTCAAATCGAAAAGCGAGTGAATCGCTTTCAGTTATTGTCTTACGATCTTCCAAATGATGTTTTTCTTGGTCATCATAGGGGTCAAAATCCCAATCCAAATCTATGTCCGCTTCTGCTTCGGTTGTCCTTCGTACTTCCGCAGATTGTTTAGCTTCATGTTCTTTGTGCTCATCTAGTTTTCCTTCTTGGTTTAAACAAGGATTGTCCCGCTTATCACTTGCACTGACAGTGTTGACCAAGGGCATGTTTTCAGTGCCAAAATCAGCATCGTCCGAACCATCAGCAAAGCTGTTTTTCTTATTAATTTCAGCTTTTGCATGACGCGTTGAATCCTCTTGCTGTTGGTAACTGCTTTCTTCTGAAAAAATCTTTTCTACATCTAGCAAGGCCGATTCATCCCATGAGTCATATTTCTGTGATAAGGAGGACGTCATAGGCTGTTTTCCCTTTTCTATCGATTTCTCGTTATCCTCCATATCCCATGCGTTAAACGCAGAAACCTGTCCAAAACTATCGAAATCACCCTCTTCATCTAGCATCCCTTTCATTACTGGAGGATAGGCGTTTAGCCACAATTCGTCTGATCGGTCTTCATCCAGCTTGCAACGTTTAGTATCACTGCATTCAGCTTCATTCTTGCCAAACGCTTCATATTTGGAGCGTTTGGGGAGGTTTAACCAATCGTTTGATTTCGCTTTGAGTATATCCTTTTCCAATTTACGGTATTTCCTTGGATCTGGCTTTTCAGCCTCATTGGTCTCGTCCTCATTATCATCTTCCTCTCCACGTTTCCGACGGCGTGGAATGATTATTTGGTCGTTCTGGCCTAAATTCATGCTGTTTGGTTGCGATTGCCGGGAAGAAATGCATAATGAACTATCGGCGAGGCTTGATACTTGCGACGAAATATCACCCTTTAATACTTGTTTCTCCATCTTCTTCACAAGTTCTGCATATTGTCTTGAACGCCGCGAATGCCCCACATATTTGTATAACGATAACCTAGAGTGCAGCGGAATATACTTAAGCGAGGTCCTAAGCGGGCTTTGTACAGGCCAATAGCGGTTCGTTACTTGCTCCATATCCAAAACCTCTCCATCATCTTGAAAGCTCTGTAAAAAGCGTTGCAGAGTTTCTTCATTTAGTGTCCCATCCGCATTGATTCCGCTAGCATCATCGATGCTTGCTGCAGATATTCTTGTACGGCTTGCTGTTGGCTTGGTATATGTACCAATTTCTAATCGTTTTTTTGCACACACTGGCTTGTAGTTTTCTGGTAATAACGTCGGGTTTGAATCGCAGTATTGTAAGAGAGTTCTCCTTGCTATTGCTTCCTGTACACGTCGATAGGCATCTTTCGCATTTTGGTATTTCTTCTCTTCTTGCTCAGTCATGAGTAGCACACACCGTCCCTGGCGTTTTCGCCCAGTTCTTCCCATTCGCTGTAGCTGTATCGTAAAATTGGTTAACACGATTTCCACAATTACAGGTAGCATTTACCATACGTATCGGAGAGCTTTGTGAATCGTAGCAAATAATCAAGTCAACTTCACCAATATCAAGACCTTCTTCGCCAATTGATGTTGCCACTAATAAGTTCAATTCGCCACTCCGGAATTTTGATATGACCTGAAATAAAAAATGCGTTAAACTATTGATTTCAAGTAGTAATCCCTACCTCCTTCTGTTTACGTTGGTTCAAACCTTTTGTACCATCTTTTGCTCCTGCTTGACCAACAAAGGACGAACACCGTATGAGCGGCTTGTGCGATGACAATACCTTAACAATTTCGTCCACAGAGTTACGATAAGTTGAGAAGACAATAACCTTGGATTGCTGGTTCGGCTGCTGAGTTTCCTGCGCCGAGTTAAAGTGTTGCAACAGTGTGTTGACTAAGGAATCCATTTTCGGGTGTCCTACAAAGCCAGGCTCTGCGCTTTTCTCTCGCAATTCCTTGATAAGGTTTTTAAGCGTATAATTGTTGACGAGGTTAACCTTCTCTCTTGCTGACGATTTTCCACTGTCAATCTCACTTTGCATTTTCTCTAAAGTCTGCTCGATAGTTCCCAAAAATGGGCCGATACCATGCTGGCATAGCAATTCATACGCACGGCTGAGAGCATCTGCAATGGCGAAATCGACAAATATCTTCCCTTTCACAGCTTGATTTAGGTTTTTAGCAGTGCTCATAAAATTACGTCTTGCCGTTAGAATATGATAGGGAGTATTTCTTTCTATTTCATCGCTATAGATTGCTTGGAACTGCCGTAATCGTTGTAATACTGGTTGAAATATCTTTTCACGGAACGTACTGATCGTTTGGGGTACGATACCAGTTGCCCCAGCAGTGTAGTTCAATTTTACGATCATTTTTTGCACACTTTTGCCGTGCGAGAATTCCTGTATATCCATTGAATCCTCGGTTCGAATCTGGACATTGTTGATCCGCAGGTTGGTAATCACCGCTTGAACGTTGTCTAGGTTTGTCCCCGGCGTGGCTGTCAAAGCTAGCACTCTAAAGTGGTCATGTAATTTTACCACCTGTCGGATCACTTCGGCATATGCGTAATTTCCGGTTGCTTTATGGGCTTCATCAAAGACGAGACATACAATTTTATCTGCAGGACAAATTCGTTCACGCAAGTCATTTTGCAGCGTCTGTGGTGTCATAAAATACACTCGTTTAGAGGCCCATAATAGCTTCCTTTTTTCAGGCTGCAAACTCCCTGTAAGTTCCACGGTGTCTGCCTGCGGCAGTCCACAAATTTTAAAGCACGCTTCTATCTGCTGTGCCACAAGCGGACGCGTGGGAGCAACGAAAATGATCTTCGACTGAGGAAACCAACGCCAATAATTATACATGACAACTGCCGCAATGAAAGTCTTTCCCAAACCAGTAGGCAGCGCTACTAGTGTATTATGGAACATTGCTTTCTGTAGAATATTGTATTGATATGCGCGTACTGGATAATTGATCGGATAGATCCAAGTTGGAAGCGCTTCACGGTCAAAAGGATGAAAGGACGGAATGCCCAGAGGTGGTGGAGATGGAGGCACAGAATCTTCCGGTATCAAAAATGGACTTTGATAGTGACCATTGTTGCTGCTGCTTCCATCAATAGAACTTGAGGCACTTGATGCCGCAGCAACACTACCACTGCTTACAGAATTAGGTCTGGCAGGTCTATCAACGTAATCCATAATGCTTCTTTGACGCCCTGATCTATCACGCTTATCCATATTATTATATCTACTGTTATCACTGTTGTTATTGGCTGCTGCAGAATAATTCCCCTCTGCCACCTCTGCCATAGACACCAATGCATCGACATCCACGTCGTCAAAATCATCGTCCAACACTATTGGTGAGGAAGGATCTCTGTGAGCATTTTCTGCTTGCTCCACGATTTCTAGCAGTTGCTCTATGGATTCGTCGGCGATCTCGAATTCATCGCTGTCGTCCATGTTGTGCGTGGTGTCAAGTGTCGAGACGAGATACCAAAATTATAACCCCGCTTTGCGCTCAACTCTTTCAACCATGTCCAAGAAAAGTGATCGAGCGAAACACACGCCATACAGACAAGATCCGGAAGCTCAACAGCGCCATCTAAAACGTCAGCTTGAATCCTTAGAGCGTGATAATCATCAGTCTCTCAACGATGTGGAAGGCTTGATTAACATTGCATTGGCGCACCAAGAGGATGAGGGCCTGTCACAACGCCAATCGCGGAAGAAAGGTGGAAGGACCAGTGTTTATTCGTCCAAGAGTAACCTGAATGTCCTTCTGGAAGATGCTGTAAGTGTATCCTTGCTAAACGTGCAGTGATAATAACAGAGAAGAACAGCGTTTAGAAGATATGCCACCGGAACTTCCAACGTATTTGACATGCAATGCTGGTCCTTCGCGCTATCCACCAAGGCATTTCTGTTCCGTTTGCGGTTTTCAAAGCAATTACAAATGTCTTCGCTGTGGCATGAAGTATTGTTCCGTTCGCTGTCTGAATACGCACCAAGAGACGAGGTAGGTCGACGACTATACAAAACGATGAATAACACCAAAGCATTCCAGATGCCTCAAGTGGACTGCATGATCAGGCAGAATTCGCCACGCGCTAAGCATCTTCATTATTTTTTTTGAGAATGATGGTGCAAAAACCTTATCTCCAGCTATATCAAGACGTTCAACCTGTATTTAATTGTCATTCGCATGCTGCTTTATCCTTTGTTCGTTTGTGCCATATTATACTTTTTTTTTACTAAAACGAGACCATTGATCGATTTTCTTGTCAAGTTCAATGTTTCCCTAAGTGTTATTCGACAGATTAGATGCGATTTCCTGTTTCCAAAGTTGACATGCGTCATTGTTCCTTCCGAGTCATGCGTTTTGGCCAACGCGAGGTTTTGGTTCGTCGAAAAATCTTTGACATCTTTTCCGCCAAAAATCCTTTTGACACTCATTTTATTCACTTGTCTAGTTCGATGTCTTCGATCGATGCGCTCGCCATTCTAGGCATTCGCTCATTCAGCCCAGAAGAACCACAATATATTGCCTTTTTATCGCCTTTTACGTTAATAGTTGGCCCGAACGGTTCGGGAAAGACAGTGGGTTGCCCCTGAGCTACGCGAATCTTACAAGTCATGACCCTTTCTGCAGTCTATTATAGAATGTTTGAAATACGCTTGCACCGGCGATTTGCCACCGAATAGTAGAAATGGCGCTTTCATTCACGATCCAAAGGTAATCGAGTCATCCGATCCGCAGCATTATCTGACATTAATCCACCAAGGTGGCAGGAGTCTCAGAGATCAAGGCGCAAGTCAAATTAAAGTTTTCCAATGTGAATCACCAGCCCATGATATGCAGTCGTTCGCTCTCGCTCACACAGAAAAGAGCAACCGTACAACAGAAGACTCTGGATAATACCTTGCAAAGACGTGACCCAACCACAGGAGAGGTATACATAGACATAGAGGAACAAATAGTAACGTTTACATGTCAGACTGTGAGCGTTAGTTCACGCTGTGTGGATATGGATGCTGAATTGCCCATGCATCTTGGAGTCCCTCGGGCTATCTTAGATAATGTGGTTTTCTGTCATCAGGAACAAAGTACTTGGTAAGGATATCATTCGAAAAAGCCGTATTATCTATGTTTATTCAATAAAAAAGGCCTCTGTCGGAACCGAGCGTATTGAAGAAGAAGTTTGACGACATTTTTGAATCCACTCGGTACGTAGGCTGTCCAGGACCTTGGATACTATAACCTTATTACCGTGAATAGTTACACAAAAGCTTTGCAAAGTATGAAGGAGTTGCGAAAGAAACGAGCAGAGGATCTTCGAGTTGATCAAGTTACGCTTGAAAGTATTAGCGCAGACACCAAAAAGGCTGCAAGAGTTAAACGGACTATGGAGGAGCTAAAGAATCGGATGAACATCAGAAACGAGGAAGCGGAAAAACTTGACAAAAAGTTGGAAGAGGCTGCGGATGAAATCAGGTCTCTGGAGGGTATCTGCAAGCAAGCACAGGAGGTTGAGAGCCGTTTAGAACAGATTAAACACCAAAGGAGACTTGTGCTTGAAACCATGAGTGACTTGGCCAAAAACTTAACCGATAGAAGCGAAACCGAGTCTGAACTGGAAAACCTGCTCGCAACTCTTAGATCACGTTCTCAAGTTGATGAAGAGACAAAGCAAGATCTTGAATACGAATTAGCAAGGTTTAAAAGGAAAATACAGCTTGGCCGTGATAAGGTAGCTTCTATGTTAACTCATGTTGGCCGACTGCAAGCGGAAGCAGATGTGAGTTTAGTTAACTTTGCTTGTAAATGGCAAATTAACAATCGTAAAAGGCCAACGCAAAGCGGGAGCAAGAACGTCAAAAGATGCTGGAAGCGGCGAACGAAGAGCTGAAACTAGGATTAGTCCCACCATTTGAAGTTGATCAGTCCATGCGGATACTACGAAGCTATGTAAAATCTAAAGAGGAAGAATATGAAGTGATAAAGGTACTCTGTGTATCTACGATTGACAAATGGTATACATATTAATAGTCTCTTAAACTACAGATGAAAGCCCGCAAAGAGCAAGAAAATATGTCGGACGAATTGCAATCATTAAGGACGGAACGTGCCGCTCTGGAAGAGACACAAAAGCAGACAAAGATTCGAATGGTAAATACGGTAATGTCAGATAAATCGCTCTAACACAGTTGCATAATATCCAGGAAGAAACAAAGAATACGATAAGGCAGATCAGTGATCAGTTATCTGGTATCCATATTACACAGACGGATTTGGATCTAGCAGCAGAGCGTCTTGCAAAAGATGTATGGAAATTGCCAGATATCGATAAACTAATAACGCATATTCGAGAGCAGGAACACACTTTGAACAATTTAAAAGCAAGATCATCGTCAGCAAATATCAGCAATCAGCTCGCCCAGAAAGAACGGATCTTAAGAGACCTTGACGATCAGATAAATAGCTTAAATGACGAAATGTCGAAATTGGGTCAGCAAGGGGATAGCAGAGCGAAACTGGGCTTGAAACAAGGAGATAAGGAAAGAAAGATAGCCAGCATACAAGGATTGTTAGTACATTGTCCAAGTGACAACTAGGGGACTCATAAACATTGTCTAGGTTTGATGAATACAAGGGCGAAATTCATTCCCACCTAGGCCATCCAACCTCTTTAGATTCGCTGGAATCCGACATTTCTCGTTTGCTAAGGTAGCGAATTTTATCAAAGGCAACTGTATTAACGAGTGTTTCTGCACATTTTTCTCAGCGAGAAAGTGACCAACTTGCAAAAAGCTCAGACCATTCACGATAAGCTTAACCGGGAGAAGTTCGTCCTTGACGCCAAGATATCTATGGCACAGCAAACTCTAACTGAAAAACGTGCCGAAGTGGATGGTAGTTATATTTCAGTTTGCAACTATAGTCGGCTAATACTAAGTAATATAGAGATCGAACGGTCTATACAAGCTGTTTGTGGGAGTGATGAGCTATCAGATCAAATGGAAAAGGCGAATCAAGATCTCCAAAACTATCGAGAGTGAGTTGAAAAGTTATGGCTTTATATCTCATGCATTACTTTCTATCAGTAAAATTGCAGGATTAGAAGCAGCTGAATTAATGTATAAGCGCTTCAATAAGCGTGCTAGTGAAGACGATAACTGCCCGCTTTGTAGTCGCCGGTTTGCAGAGGAAACAGAGTTGCGCTCATTCCTAGAGAAGGTAAACAATAGTTTACTGAATATTTACTGACCTTTTGAAGCTCAAATCCACCATGGCCAAAATACCAGCGCAGAAAAATGAACTGAAAAGATTGAGTACGGAAACTGAACAACGTCAGCAACAACTGAAGGGGCTGGATGGAATTGGGGAAAGGATGAAGAGCTTGCAACAAAATGATATCGCTCCGCTTGTCAGATCAATTGAAACCTATACCCAAGAAAAAAACGAGCTTGCAAGCAAGATGGAATCGGTACGATATTATCCCCCCCCAAAAGTCTTGACCTGAATAGCCTAACGTTCTATATTAGGCCAATGCAGATATTATGAACCTAGAAAAAGAAAAAAATCGGTTGCAATGGCTTCTTAAGCGTTCAGAGGAGATTTCGCGCCAGCAACAGGAAATAAAGCAACTAGATGAGGACATCGATTGGCTGGAAAAGGAACTACGGTTTAGTGGCTCAATACGTACTATGACCGAGTGTCAGCGAGAGCGGGAAGACCTTTCTGATCAATGGTACTGAATTTATATATCAGAATCGCCGGAATAACCTCGTGTGTCATATAGTAAGATTGTAAGGAGAGATATTAAACGGCTGCAGGACGATCGTGAACACTCCTTGCGCGAGCTACAATTAGCAGAAAATGCTGTCCGTGATGCACGTGAAACTGTAAACAATATGAAGTACAAGATGGAGACAAGGGAGAAGCTTGAACGAGACTTGGAAGAAGCAGAGAGGAGTTTTCACAAGCAACGTCAAAGCGTGAGAGTAAGTGAACTTTCACCTGAATGTCTTTAGTCCTCTCGGTTTACTTATATAAAACACCAGGAGTACGATGATACTATTTTACCATTTGGAAACAGAATAGCCGAAATGATAGATCGCCTGGAAAATTTACGCAGCCAATGGCAAACCAAACAAGACATTGCTCAAGCTGCGGCTAACCAAGCTCGCTATAACTTGGACCGGTTTGAGCAGCTTAATATCCAGATCTCACAGTAAGCCACGGACAGTTATAATAATTCATTGCTTAGTATTGGCTTAGGTTCTTGAGAAGTTCAGGACCAGATACATTGCAGAAAGCTACCAAGGAGAAAGAGCAAGTTGAGTGTCAGATACGGGCACTAACCAGACAATCTGAAGAAACTGAAAAGAAGATACGGACCATCGAGAAGGATATAAACGATAGAGCAGGTTCTCTGCGGGAAATCACCGAGCATATTCGATATCGGTCATTACAGCAGCAATCTGCGGCCCTTGAGCGGGAATTGGCCGAAATTCGCTCTAAACGTCTCCTATTTGACTCTTCATCCAGTGAAAGACGCCTTGCAGATCTGAGAACCAAGCAATCGGAATTGATTTATGCTGTAGGCATTTGATTGTTTTCTTTGCCACTCTATACTAACATTGGTCAACATAGCATGGTGGATTGCACAATGAGGTGGAACAAATGAAACAACAAGTGGAAAGGTACCAGCATGAATTAGAAACAGACTACCGGGATATTGAGCAACGTCATTATCGACAACGTGTGAAAGTTATGGTAACAATCCAATCAAAGAAGGATAAATGAGGAGTACTTAACTTCCTCACCAGCTAAACGATCTATCAATTACCGATCTGGATAAATATAGTAAAGCGCTTGAGAAGTAAATGTCATGCCAGGTTAGATCATGTCTTTAACAAAAAGAAACTTTCCATTAGAGCAGTTATGCGATATCATTCCTTGAAGATGGAGGACTTGAACAAAATTATCCGAGAATTGTGGGTCAGCATATATAATGGAGGAGGTAATGATGGTTGTATAGGGATTGCGTAGTAATTTTCTCTTTGTCAGATATTGATTATATCGAAATCCGGTCTGATAATGAGGGCAGCACGGGCAACCGCTCGTTTAATTACCGCGTAAGTCGATCCTATTGAATTTTTCTTCGCTGCCATAACTGATCATGATTTATATGCAGGTTGTTATGGTCAAGAATGGCCGGGAACTCGATATGCGAGGAAGATGTAGTGCTGGCCAGAAAATGCTAAGTTCAATACTTATCCGGCTGGCACTTGCAGAAACCTTTTGTATCAATTGCGGTATTCTGACTTTGGATGAGCCTACTACCAATTTAGATCAAGATACTGTGGAAAACCTGGCAGCAAGTCTAGGAAGGTAACTGGAACAAAAGACAAGAAAAAGTGTGTGAGAGAAACAGATTAGTATGCTTACGAGGAACTCCATGATCAGACTTTTACAAAGCCGCCAAGCCCAGAGAAACTTCCAATTGATTGTAATCACACATGATGAGAGGTTTGTAGAGTGTTTGGCCCAAGCTGGAACGGTGGAGCAATACTACCGCGTATCGAAGAATGAAAAGTGAGTTTTATTTTACATCTGGGTAACCTGTTCTGTTAACCGTATCAATGATAGATTTCACAGCACCATAAAGTTAGTGAATGCAAACCGATAATAAAAAACAGGATTTCCTCTTAATTATTGGTCGGGGCAGTAATTCTCTTACAGTTCATGCCGCGTCGCGACAGGGGAGTTGGTGACGAGGTTTGAAGTGCGGCGTGGTGAAAAGCAACTGCTTTCCTTTTGTTTCATAAGTTGAATAGTGTTAATGGCAGTGAAGGTAGCCCAGCAATGAGATGCAATATGGCAAAGTAACTTGGCTACTTCCTAGTATTTGACGCAAGTAGCTGCGAAAGCTATCGATGAAAATCTCATGGGAGCCGTAGGAGGGTTTTCCGTGGATCAGCTCATGGAACTAGGTAAACAGTTTTGAAATGGACATGACGTATGATGTGGCCGTAGTACTTAATCTTAGCTGTAGCTGGGCTGAGTGTTGCTCAAGCTGTACAAAAATCTTTTAATAACGAGGAATACTCTCGCATCCTTGTATGCGTTGGACCTGGTAAAGATCAAAGCAGGCCTCATTATGAGAAGGAAGAAAGAGGGATGAATGAGCTAACAATGTGGGTAACTACATAGGAAATAATGGTGGTGATGGTATAAAGTCAGCCCAATAAGGTTGGACTTGGCCTTATAGTTTATTGTTCCTTCCGTAGGTCTTGTTGCGGCTAGACACCTGTTTCATTTTGGATACAAGCCATTCATATACTACCCAAAGCAGCCGAACAAAGATCTCTATCAGGTATATTGACCACGAATTCCCATGCCTTTGTCATCTTCTCTAACCCGATGTCAGCGTTTGCTACGTCAATGCGAAAACTTAGAGATCCCAGTATTTAAAGACGCATTTAAGCCTTGTCTTGATAGAACGGATGTGATTATCGATTCTATCTTTGGTTTCAGTTTCCAAGGTGAGGTTCGAGAGCCATTCAAGGAGGTGATACAGATGTTTGAAGATACGAAATTACCCGTTGTTTCGGTGGATATCCCATCGGGATGGGATGTAGAAAAAGGACCTGGCGATATCCGATTTCAGCCGGAGGTGCTAGTATCCTTGACGGCACCCAAACAGTGTGCTGCCTATTTTAGAGGCAAGCGTCATTTCCTGGGAGGTCGCTTTGTACCACCTTCTCTGGCAAAACAATATGGCTTTGATGTCCCTGAGTTCCCTGGTGTTGATCAAGTAGTCGAATTACCTATGTCGTAAATCAAGCTATTTACAGAAAGTTTCTTTTTTAAGAGCAATCGTTGTCAAATATCCAAACAGGAAAGATTTGCATCATTTACGCTTTTCCAATTTTGAAAAGATGAAGCAAATTGGGTATTTATCCTCAAACAGTAAAATACCTTATTATTTCGGGCAACGATTATCTCTATTTTAAACCAATAGTCTCCCTCCCTTTCACAAGCATGATCTGAGCAGTTGCTCCATACTACTGTGTTTTCTGTGTTAATTGATCTTGTTATTCTGCGATGGGCGGTTACACACACAGCAGATTAAATCACGGGGACTATCGTATTCCACAGAGCAAAAAATAAGTTGTGGCAATGATACGTGATAAGTGGAAAGGAACATCATTAAAAACGAAGCCCAGTGAGACCACCGTACCGTGTGATCATGGTGCCAGCTACAGAGAGGATAAAATTAATATGGTTATTGATTCCCGTTTGGCAACAGGACAAGGATGGATTGTCGCCATATGAGAGGCATCCCAAAACTACAAAAATACAGTTAGCCTTTTAAGGTTTACGTATGATGCTTTTCAAACTTTGACATTGTTATCAGGGGTACCAAGGATACCTTGGCCTTCGAAAAGTATTTATTCCCTTGCACGGATGTTGGAAACTTCACATGTTGTATCTTAGTAGTATATTTTCCTTTCCAAAGATTCTGTTTCCCTTTCAGCATTTTACACGCTACATCATATAGATTCGGCAGGCTTCTTTAAACTTCGAAAGGGGATACTAACGCTTGCAGCCTTTAAAAGTTCATGCATATACATTTGTTGAGGCCTAATGCGAACCTTAGGACGACATTACTTTACTACAGTATAATATATAATTTGATTTAAAGAGTAGTTGTTAAAAGGATTTAAAGTATGATAGAAGCAAAACAAGGTGCAAATAGTTGTAATCAATGAGAATACATGGTCTTTCTTTGGGTCATCTGAGGCTGGAGAGATAGACATGTCTTTGAGAAAGCCTCAGGCTACATCTGTATCCAAAAGAGAAAGCTTAATACTCACGATACTCACGAGCTCATAGTGCTCTTTTTATCTTCTTCATGCTTTTCTACAGTGTGAAGGATTTTTATTAACCCTTGCCGATTTCTTTCTCTTCCTGTGGAACATATCTTTCACAGATTCCGCGTTTTAGTAATCTTTGACGAAACACCTTTTACACCCTTCACAGTAGCAGTGAGCCCACTTCATACGTTCATCCTTCCGTTCTTTCATTTAGGTCTTGATAAATTCCATCATTACGGGAAAGGTTATGGTTGAATAATCTTGATAAATGTCGTTTTCAGGCTTATTCAAGGACAACTCTTCCCGTAGTGCATATCAACTGAGTCATGGTGGTCAGCCTCCGGAAATTGATCTACGTGAATTTCTCTTGAGTTGCTGTCGACTGTTTCCAATATTTCTAGATCTTTAGGATCTTCCATTGGAGTCACCACTAGGTCGCTGGCACAAAATGCTGAAAAATATTTCCGTTTGCACGTACATAAATAATCCAGCCGGTCTTGAGCATAAAGGAGCAGTCTTTTCCTTGGAAGGTGGAGGAGGGTCATTTACGCTTTTAATTATCTTCCGCATTTGCTTCGTCATCTGCTCGCAAACGTCAAGTAACACCTTGACTTTAGCATCCTCAACAATTCATTCCTCCTCAATTTTCTACTTTGCAAAACGGTACAACAACTGTAATGACAGGTCCTTGCGTTCTCGTGGACCTAGCAATGGCCTCTTCTGCTTTGTGAAGAAGATACCTAATGCAACCATAGGATCGGGAAATAGCAAATCAGAATAATCGCCGAGTGAGTCAGATGATAAGAGGAAACATTGGTGTGTCCAAATCTCACAGGGCATTTGCTTCATAAAAGAGAAAGTGCCACTAGGTCTGAGGTTTGATGATACCTCTTGGCCGCTGACATGGTTCATCCAAATTATTATCAGAATCAGCGCCAACTTGTAGATCTTTTTTACGGAAAGGCGATAGGTGATAGCTCTCTCCATAAACTCCATGTTCACGGTGTGCTGAACCTCTATCAGGATCGTTGATAGTTTCTTAGAATCCAAGTTTTCGATGTATGCAACGCATCCGACTTTGTACTGCTAGCTCATTCGCAATCGCCTACTGCGTAACTTCACTACATATCCTTCCCTTTGCACAAGAACATATAACTGAATATGCGTTAGAGGCTTTTATGAATAGGACTGTATAAATTCACAGCATTTCTTGCCAAATATCACGTATGCTTGTTTTACTTCTGCACCTATTATTGAAGCGATAATTCCTATAAATTCCATTCGCATGAACAGGCGCGTTTTCCTTTAATTCATCTATCGAATTTGTCGTATTGATTCATGTCAGCATTATTTTATTCGTTACATCTCTGCGGTGTTATCATCGGTTAGACATCCATTGATTTCCTATCAGTGACTGTGGTTTTTGATGTCAGTAATCAGAATGTCTAATGGAAGAAAAAAACTCCTTTTGGCTCTTTGGCTTTGTCGTTTGAAACAACCCGGTATGTACTTCCATTGATAGTATGTACAGAGAGACTCATGCTCTGTGTTTACGTTTTGGCCTCAAATACCACTATCCTGAGCCATCTTGGTTGTGGGCCTAAGCTCTCTGCACTCCATCAGCTAAGCGAAAAAAAAGAAAGGTTTCCATCCCATTCACGGTGCCACTCATACCAATTGTACCCCCAGTCTTTACCATGAGTTGCATCACTTCAAGTCCTCTGCAGCGCATTCCAGTTTGACCATAACCTAGCGGATCTGCTTCAGCTGCTCTCACCGAAAAGGGTGCAGGCTGTGCGCCTGGCGCAAGTCAGTAATACCCTTTGGTGTAAATAAAAAGATATCAATCAAATCCTGCCTTTTTCTAACCATGAATGCATCTTCATTTGCTGGTAAAATATATTATGTTTACTGGACGATCAAATTGCTGTAAGCACAATATATTTCTCGTATAATCGATTTAGTGACTACGCATATTTATGTGTTTTCTTTGCGTAACATTGACCCTTCCATGGCGCAAAGTTCGTTTAACGTGGTGTAAAATAATATTCAGCAAATAGTATAAATTAACCCTCCGCCAGGCATATGCTTTCTGCACTGCAATTGAAAGCATAAGGTTTATATGCTGTCTTGGCAACCGGCATGGTTGCTGGTGGATTTTCTGTTATTTTGCTCCATATTCGTTTGATACAAGTGTTCATTGCCATTATGGATGGCTTGGTGGCGTGAACAATAATGTGAGAGTGGTATCTTCTTCTGATTCTCTACTTTCTAACAAACCAAAAAAAAAAAAAAAAAAAAGAAAAAGGTTCTTATGACGTTGTCTCCAGACTTCCTGATAAGGTAGGTCATGCTCAAAGAACCATTTCTTCGAAAAAAGGGGGGTTATATAGGTAATATATATTTCCACTGGAATAAGAATCTAAACTTGATTGATACAATTAAGATGGTTATTTTATCCAGTTTGGTGAAAAAGAGTGAAAAAAGTCTGCATGTTCTGTTACCAATGAAACGGAAACTCAGGAGTATCGTTGTCTTTCCGATCGCCACCGATACTCTCGTTTGGTACGACCCCCTTTTCTTCTTTTATGGATGTACAGTTTTCTAATCTAGGTTGTTTGTTCTACCAAAAAAGAAAGGTCATCTAAAGTCTGGTCAACCGCATGTACCTTATAGTTCAAACAAGTGCTTTTATTCGTATCGTTTGTAAAAAATAAGACAATCTTCTGATCGAGACTGATAGGAAGTTGATTATGACAGCGTGCATTTAGGATCAAAAGGAAAGGACCCATGACTTTCTTACATCCCTATTATCGATTAGATCGGCAAGCATGAACGTAGGTTTTTTTTAACCCAAGTGCATACAACTGGACATATTTCTTTAACAAAGATGCATGTTTATTAAGGTTAGTCCAATATAGATTGTACGATGCGATCAACAGGATGCAAAGGATGCAATAACAAAAAGGGAGTCTTTGGGGAAGGGTTGAAGCGAGAAAACGAAGAAAGGGAAAGATGAAACGGTACAGGCATGGGAAGAAAAAGAATAAAAGGCTTCTATTGTCTATCGATGGATAAGAGAAACGTCTCAATTGTCTTCGTCATCTGGGACTGGATGTAATCGTCGTAGCGTCTTGATCAACTCGAGCTGTTCTTTTGCCAGTTCCTGAAGTTGGCGGTTGTCTTCCGCTTGTGCAACGTAATCCTGCTGCAGGCGTTGTAACAGAATTTTAGAAGTGTCCAAGACGTCTCTCAGTTCTGTGAGAGTCAATCGTGCCTTTGTCTTCTTCGGTATGTAATCAGGGTTGAATGCATTATTGGACGGAGTGGTCAGCGGAGCGGAGGCGGGTGTGACAATATGTGAAGAAGAACATTCAAATGCTCTTGAGGAAGAAGAAGGGTTTGGAGGAAGAGCAGTAAGTACGGAAGCATGACGAACCCATGAGGACTTCTTGAAAGTAGAGGATGCTAAGCACAAAAGCATGTTGTTCTATTTCGGATGGTAAAAGGAAAGGATAGGGATCCGGGAAGAACGTGTGCTGGTCTCGTTTATATCCGCCTGAAATGTGCCTCGAAAAAAAAAAACTTTTTTTCTATCACCGACTTCATTGGTTACTCCCGAGACCAATCGAAATACCTCCGCACATCAGAGAAGTCCGCTGTTCCTTGTCTGCTTTAAAGAATGATCCGTGAATCCTGCATTAGTGTATATTGACCATGAATAGAACAGAAAATAAAAAAACCATATAGTAAACTTCAATAACCAAAACATAAATGCTTCTTCCAGGAGCTAAAACTACCAATTCACTTGGAGTACGTAGCGGATCGTACCAAATAAGGATCAGCTATGCAGAAGATGACAGGACTACATATGCAAATACCATGAATGCAGGCTCGTCAGGAGATGATATCTTAAGAAAAACCATTAAGCATTTAAAGCCCTAGTCGCAAAAGAAATTTGCACTCTTCTCCAAAGATAAAGTCTTTCATCCTGAATCAAGAGCAAAAATTCCGCATTTTCCTAAAGCGTGAACATCCAATCCCTCGATGGTATTCAAAAGTTGACAGTAAAAGCCCTCAGCTTTCATTGTTGAGTGTCATTCCGAATGCTACAACGCAACATGAGCCTCCATTTTCCTACCACCATGGGCAAGGTAAATCCGCCTCGCAAGAATGACTGTAAACCAGATGCGGTACCAACTAAAGATGTTGAAAACCATGCAAACTTTCGCATGAGAGAAGTATACCTCAAACGAATATAGGCGCTTTGCACGAACACAAACACGCTCGGATCCTTTAGCTATTATTACCTGATAAAATATCTGAAATGCACCTATCTTTCAACATCCATTCGTGACTTCAAACCCATTCATCGTTTGACATTGGTTATTAAGCATGAAGTTTGGCGCCACAAGTTCTTGAAAAAGATATACTGATGATTAGAATAAGTAACATGACTGAAAGATTGAATGTCTGGGTCTACCAAGGTATTGTCTATCATTCCTAATATATGGAGACAGAAAGAAGCTGGCAATTATATTTTTCCAATAATACAAAGTCTTATGTGTAAGCGAAATTTAATCACAGTCCAAGATAACATTCACGAATTGAATACCAATCGCTTGGACAAGGATTAAGCATATGTGAAAAGGAAGCAGCTCAGTAACCCTCTGTGTACCCTAGCGAACCCTAAGCAGGAGTCTCGCCAGCTATGTATATTCAGGATACAACAGCCAGGTATAGCCCGTCTGCCAAAAGTGAAGAATCTGAAGTTTAGAATCAACAGCAACGAAAATTGTATGGCCCTCCGCTTTAAAAAAACGCTTTCAATTTAGCGCATTGTGCATAATCGAATAGAATTCATAATGTTAATTCTTCGGATAAATACCAGTAGAATTAAGGTCAACAAATGTCGTTGTTTTGTTTAATACGATGGACTATATTCTATTTCTTCAGATCAACATGCTCCAAACTAGGAAGTATCTATTCCTATCTTCCAAGTTTTCTTTATGGCTGCCAAGCTTCGAATTTTTATATGCAGAGGAATTCTGGTAAACTAATTTTTCCAAATGACAAACAGGAACAAGCAAAGGATAAAACCCATAACAAAGAAGAGGGTCAGCAAAGGGTACCTTGCATTATGTCTCGACATCGCTTAACAATAACGTGTGATGGCTCTTCGATGCGCTCTGTATCCAAAGGCTTGTAGTTGCCAAAAGAGTATCCAACTTGGCCAGTAAGTCTTCCTGCTGTTGGTCGTCTGGCAGCGCATCGCATCTCTGCTGCACTTTAAACTGAAATTCTTGGATTGCTGTTGAGTGTGGCTGCTGACGGTCGGCACCGTGGGAATAAAGGCAGAGAAATGACTTTGAGACATGCGCTCAATATAATAGTATATCATATGACACTAACGTTCAGAAGGACTTAATAACCATCGTTTATGAAGAGAAGACAGGGCGATCTGTTTCTTTCTGCCAAAACGCGAGACGCGGCCGAAAAGATTTTCAAGGCGATACCGCTGTTCAGCATTGCTGATCGCAGGCTGTGAGCGGTTTTCTTTTGTGAATTCGCTCAACTCCTGGTCATGCTAATACAAACCAGGTAAGTGGGAAATACAGTAGAAAAGAATCATTCTGTTTACTTTCTTTCGCATCCACGCGTCAAGAGTATGGAAAAGCTTTAGAAGCTTACCAGGCGTCTCTAACGTCTGTTTCAGAACCCAATGAATGCCTTCCACACGTTGAGTAGATCTAGCTCCGAAGTGTTGAAGCATTTCTCCATAGGGGCCAGCCCACTTCTCTTTGATCTTTAGCATCCTAAAATGAAACGTCGTAAGAACTCAAATTTTATAACGTATATCTCATTGACTACAGTACTCATTAAGATATTCTACTAAATGTCTGCCATTGTCTTTGCCAGCCTTAGCCCAGCTATGATACTGGCTAATAGCATCCTCAAAATTGATGATGGCTTCTAGCAAAGAGCAACTGACTTATCGTCGCAGAAAATCCCTCTCGTTCTGTGCTGTCAGGAAGAACCAAGCCTGCAGCATGTTTTTCAAAGTTTTTGGCAACGTGCCAGCAACAAAGTGTATGCGAACTAAAGGGGAAAACGCTGACCAATGCATTGATTAGTGTCTGTTCGTTATCAGTGACGAACAGAGCTGGGTCGTCTACACGCCATATCATCTTCTTGCACATCACCACCCAGCGATAGGAAACTTCTGTTTCATTCGACATCATTGCGCACGCAATCATAAGAGAGCGCAATTTTGCCGTACCCAAATTGCTGATACTGATTATATTTACCATCGGCATCTTATAAGCATTTGTCCTGGTACGTCGAGTCGATTATAACGACATCGGAAAAACGAATTGCTCTCTCGATGGCGTTGAGGGAGCAAATGAAAAGTGACTTGAGCTTGTTGTCGCTGTTCATGTCATGTCGGATCTGGTAGTCTAATGAAAGGAAATGGCGGATAAGTACTTCGATGGTGTTAGCATTGCCAGACGACATATAGGTGGATTTGAGCTTGTAGATGTCACCGACTGTAATTGATGGCTGACCATCGTAGCTATGCAAGCTTTCAAACATCTTGGCGGGAGATATGCCATGCAGTGTTTTCTAGGCAATCTCCACAGCTATGTCTCCCGCAATCTCTCGGTGTTGGTGGCAGCTGAGGCCAGTACGTTCGTCCATATCATAGTTATGGTCCTCTGCAGGCGATGGCTGTTTAGTAATCGAGTATCGGCGGAACTTTTTCTCCGAGTGAACCAGTTGACTGTGGCTACGGCAAGCACGGAGGAACAGTTTCGTTCTACGGTGATATGGGCTCGATCCTAAGTACCTGATATTTTTGTATTTGTGCTGCTTTTTGCGCCACTGAGGAAACAGTCAGTTGGCTTTCACTCCATCCTTGGATATGGCGTTGGCCCTCTAAGCCACGCTTTTATTTTCAAATTCTGAATAAAAAGGAAATTTTTCTAACTGTCTAAACTCTATCACCTTTCAGCGTGCATAGGCGCTTTGTTCACCTTAGAAAAGGGGAGGGAAAAACATAAAATAAAGGAAACGTAAACCAAGTCTGAGTGACGACGCATTCATTGATCTTGGGTCGGAGTACTCACGTCCTCAGACTCCGTTTCGGCAACTGACTGTTTGATGAAGGTCTCCAAAGTGCTGACCAGGCACAAAACTGCTTCAATGACGACTCCTAATTTCCATATTTTACCATAATCTTCTTAGAGAAACGTGCAATGATCGTTACCCCCGCCATCTGGTTCTTTCCATCGTAGTGTAACTGTATATCTCTAAATTGGAGATAGGCTATGGCCGATCTCGGTCGTCACATAGTGGCTAATGCCGACAGCGTTACTGTCATATTGCAAACGTTTATAGATCTAGTTGTTCGGTAGGACCCCACGATTATAGTAGTCTTAGTATAAGTTGTACATCCCATATTTCGTCGGACACTCGAGGTAGTACAAATTCCGTCTTCTTTGCTTGAAGGATTGTCTAAATAATGTTCTGTCCGTCAATCGCTTGTCACTCGGATGTAATACTTGAAAAACGGTTGCCAAAGCGGAACGGTAGCCGTTCAGGGTGCAACTCTTGTGTCTGGTATAGCGGATAATCGCCATACGGTCAAATAGTTCGAACTATGTTACCTGAATATCCATTCGTGGCCCGTGTTGCATTCCTAACAGCATCGGCCATCGCGGCGTCATCATGATCGCTTCTTTCATGCGATCCGTCTTCAATCTCTGTACTACCCTTGGGATCAGTTTCCAAGGGGGGTACAAATACAAACCCCTCTTTGGCCACTTCTGTTGCCATGCGTTTATCGCACTCGCCTCTGGTTGGAGGTTCTGACTCCAATACTGGGGAAGCTTGGCAGTGTGTCTCGATTCAAACGCATAGATTCTCATCCCATAGTGGAGCCAATGTTCTTTGATCCGATGGAACCATTTCCAGGGTAACGATCGTTCGTAATTCAACAGCTTCGCTCGGCTCGCTCGATTGGCCACGTTGTCGTTCACTCCTGGAACATAGCGATAAATCACTGATAAGTTATGAGTTCGTGACATCTCTCGAAATTTTAGCAACAATTACCTCTCTGCTATATGACGGATGACCTGATTGATCATTAACTGAAGCATTTCATCGTCTGCATGAATACCACGGTTATAGATATACTTTTGTATAGTTTTCTTAGTCACGACGAGGAGAAGAAATGGAAATGGGTTGATGCGGATTATTTTATCATTGGCATAACCATGTTTCGAAGTAATAAAAAACTTCAAAAGCATAACCGTCAAGGGAAGACCTAAAAAGCTCACAATACAAGTTTCGATATCTGCCAATTATTACGAAGAGGATAAACAATAGATTAACAGTTTAACAGGTGTCCGAGTAACATGAAAAATCTCTAGCCTGAATTTAGTAGTCACACTGTCCCTGATCAAGCACTGCTCTTTTTTTTTTTTTTTTTTTTTTTTTTTTTTTTTGGGTGAATTCACTGTTCGCTTTTTTTTGCTTACGTCTGCACAAAAAACACACGCACAAATTTTAATTCTTTTTGTTTTTTTTTTGGCTATTTTGGTTCTCAGTGACTTTTTCTCTTATTCCTATTTACTCTTTTGTTCACTTACCCTCATTGTTGTTGTAGCCCATTGTTAACATTGTCTGGTCTTTGCTTTTAGAATGAAGACATCGAAACGAAAAGGTGCTCATCCTTCAACAACGACAGCAACTACAACTCATCGAAAAACGTTGGAAACGAAAGTTGAAAAACAACCTGCGACAAAAGGAAAGCGCGGACGAAAAAGGATAGTCAAGTCTCCTCAAGAAGAAATTATAAAAAAACATCATTGTCCAGAAATGAAGAGATATTCAAATTCATTATTTGTCGACAACAAATACGCCTCATTACTCTCATTAATCGACGTAGTTTATCCTCCTTTATTATGTACAGCATGCGATACTGTCTCAACAACTCCTGCCGAATCAGACAAACATTTTCGTGCAAACCATCCAGTCAAATCGCGCTTCTTATGCTTACACCCCCACTGCGAAACGCGCTTTGCCTCTCGTGGAGCGTTGAGATTTCATTTGGCAAACTCACACTTAGTGCAACAGTCTCCAAAACCACTTCCGGATCCTCCTTTTCTAAACTACATCACAACGCCAAGATCCGGAATCTTCTCTCCTCGATCTCATCATTCACCACCACAACACGACATCGCCTCGTTCCCATCAACACCACAACCATATGCACCTCCACCATCATCAATCATTCCTTGCTCTCCGGATGCTCATCCCCATTCGCCAGAATCCATCAAGGAATCCTCCCCAGCTCCATCACTGTCGCCAAAGCTGCGCTACCAGACACCGTCCTCGTTCAAAATACACAATGCATCCGCTAACCGTGCACCACGAGGATCCAAAAAAATAGTCCTCTCTCCCTCTTCGGAAGCCTTGCTCAATTCAATCTATCACCCATTACAATGCCCTTCGTGCCAAGAAATGTTTAACAGAAAAACTAACGTCATCAAACATTTGACGGACGTTCATCATGGTGAGGAACCTTACAAATGTGTGTTTCCGCATTGCATCCATCCACGACGATATGCCACTAGAGAAGGACTGGTCTACCATATTTTGCGCGCCCATGATTCCGAACCTACAGCAAACATGAAAACAGCTCGAACAGAGGAGATTTTGGATAAAGATACTCGAACTTCGCTGAGCGTAGGATAGAAATATTACTACTCTTTTTCTCATATCAATTCATTTGTGCAAACTACAGTATCTGAACCCTAAGACTCATCTATGACTCATATAAAAGCGTTAAAATCCTTTCTCAGCTTTATGTTAGCTGTTTTTCTTACCTGAGACAAAGGTCCCGATAAATCCTGCCATAGCGACAGGTCCCGGTTTTCTCAACCTTCATTGCCAAAACAAACTACTGCTGCAAGGGCAGAAATAGTAATTACTCCACAGAGCTTCCGAGAAGAATTCTCGCACCTTTAAAACCAGAATACAAGATAAATACTCAATAGCTATAGGATTGAAGCCGACTTACCGGAAATTGGTGGTGCCAGGAACAAAAACGTTTTCCAGTCGAGAATTTGCTGGGGTCAAACGGGGCCAATGTGCTTTTATCCGTAGACAGAATGTTGCTGGCGCATGCCAAACCTATGGCTACAGCTTCTTGAACTTCTTGGTTCTGCGTGGCGTGGCCTGACTTGGTACGCCGGACAGCTGGGATTCACACATTGTGAGGTACCGTTTACTCTTACTGTCTTCCATTCTACGCTCTTTCTTAGCCGTGGTTCGGCTCTTTCAACTCTTTTAAAACAGTAGAGCTATAACTGAGAGGTCTGTGTTGGTTTATTCTCGAGCTCTTATAAAATGATTCCAATAAAATTTTTTCTGAAGGACGTTGTGCAAATCTTAATGTGGCCATCTTCAAGGATATTTTTGGTTGGGCTATCCTTTTCCCTTTGCGTTTGTTCTGTCGTAATTGAGAAGCCATAACCGCATGACTGACAAAGGGGACAAATCTTTTTAGCTCAGTTTCTACATCATTCAACGAGGCTTCACCTCATATAAGCTAAGCATGAGTGATCAGGAAGAAAAAGCGCTGTTTTTTGTACGTAATTATCTATTATAAACGGAAACATGAAACAGTCGTGACAAATCTCCAAACCACATTAGGTCATAATTTTATAGCCATCAATATCGAGTCAAGTCATAATGCTTTACTATACAATGCCATAAGGCCTTAGAAGTTGTCCCACTAGAACCCCCACACGCTATGAGGAAAAGATGTACCATTTCTCCTATGCGAAGCTGGGAGAGATAATTTCAATAACGTAACCTATCTTGAATTAGCCAACGACAAATTTGCTAGAAACAATTTGATTTATTTGTCATTTAAACTTGTTCGAGACTGGTTTTTGATTACTATTCAGAAGGAATGCGTTAACAAGCCATTTAGCCTCTGCAAACTATCGTTGTACAGTAACTCTTATGCAGTGACTACAATTCTTATTCCAATCTTAATATTCTTAATGACCCCCAGCTGCATACAAAGGGTCGATCATCTTTACCACATAAGGGGCAAGTGCTAAACTCGGGTCTTTTGCTTCCCTGAACATCCTTTCCATAATTTATAATCTTTCCTAACATCATTAGCATACATTTTTGTATTTACATATTAACCAGACACAGACATAGAAGAAGCAGCATTATAATAAGATTTCAAGTTTCCAATTGCTGAAATCAGTTCAACCGGACAATCTTATAGTAAGCCTATTTCTTGATTAAGCACTTCTGACTGTTTAAGGATATAAACAGTCAAGTCTTGACTGTTTCATAATAACGTTGGAAGACGAACTAATGCTTCCAAGTAACTACTTTACATCTTTAAAAATACACAAATCTAACAAGAATAATTTCTCCGTGACTCTCCCGCTATTTGAAATACGATGAGTCTCAGAACCAAAAAAAATACACATTCACTAATCTCAAAAAGAAAAGCATCGCATCGTACGAAAACCAAAATGTCGCTGGCCATCGCAATGAATGAAATTCGATACCATCATTTTCAACCCATTTTTACATTATTTGAAGCATATTCATGACCTTCAGCTCTTCCCATGCCCACTATTAAGCAGTTACCAGCAGAACTTGCTGCTGCCAAAGCTGAAATCAATAGCTCAAATATTAAAATTTGCTGAGTCTAATTCCTCTAATATAGACCATTCAACCGACTCGTGCCCTCAAAAGCGTCCCGCCCCTACAAACTTTGTATTTCCCACCTCTTCAAATGGCTGCAAAGCTGGGAAATGCAAGATCAAGCTGCTGCTTGCTCGTATATGACGTCGCCTTCCCGTCAACCAATCATCTTCTCGGCTTGTGAATTTGCATATTAACAGCAACCATGTCCTCGATATACTGAGACATCACATAGCTGTCTTTATCATAAACAATGACTACAAAACTAAGCTCCCTTCGCAACTGCTAAAAGATTGAGGTTACTTTCCGTGACGTCTATGATCCTCTCGAGCCCAGTTAATCTACGTGATCTGATTGGCACCACTCTCAGTCAACAGAATAAGGTGGACTTTGCCTTTGGTAGCTTTTCTGACCCACTCATTCGCGCTATTCATGGCATCAGGGCTCCTATTCAGCGTGCAGTTGCCACCTTTTAATCGTACCTTTTTTACCACTGAGCCCATAAGGGATCTTTCTTAGCTTTCATTATCCGAAGGGATCGATCTTGTCCGGACGGACACAGTTATTATTTTGCGCTCATTTGGACCACTGAATAAACTCAATTAATGTTAATCAAAATTCGATGTCGTTTGCTTTTCTTCCTCAGAATCCAATAGTTCGGAAAGTGAAAGCAACCTCCAAACCCGCTGTAGGACGCCTCCAGAGTCTGTAAGCTAGAATTATGATATATTCCTAATTACTGTTAACAATCTATCACATACTACATGAGGAAATATGAAAAATATCTTACCTTTTTACTTGACTTCTTCCTTTGCATTCATCGTTCCATGTCGAAACCAAAATAAACCATAGTCTCAAGAACAAACTACATACCTTGCACCAAATCCAAGGAATTCCCATTTCATACAGATCTGTATTCACGTTCCTGTTTCTTGTGTACTTCATGTATGATTATTCATAGAAGTGACGTCGTACTTTAGCTGACACGTGGCTGCTGGTAGAAGCGGATATCGAACGTCTTGAAGACATATGGCTATTTGTATGAGCCGGTCACTATGTATCCGATCTATGTGTGTCATTGTTGTCAGATATCTTTTCTCTACTTTCCTTATTGTTCCAACTTTGTCTTAATAAAGTACGAATGGATTGTTCATAAGAAATGGACGAAAATTCATATATTGCACAATTACGTCCTACTGACATGTTTCTTTGAGTTTGACATCTCTTCTTCCTTTGTTTCACACATCTTTCATCGCATACGATTGGCTAACTGCATCGCACACTGATGTCGATCTTGCAATTTGGCTTTTGACAACCCGCTTTTGGGTTATGCTTTTTTTTTCTTTTCTCTCTCCACTTCACCCACGCTTGTACCTTGTATAGGAAAGCAAGCTGGCAAAATCTTGGCTATGAATTTGACATAGTAGTACAACTGTATTAGACGTTTCAACTTTGAATGATCTTCGTTCACTTGTCTTGCATTCGTTCAAGTCGCCAGCCGCTGTTATGGTTTTTTCTTATCGACAGGAGCCAGGTAATGATGCAGAAACGTTACTCTTATTCATGATTTTTTCAATCATTTTGTTAATATATTATGGACCGAAACCTTGCAAACTTTGTCCTATTCACCTAAAAGATTGTACCTTTGATGATCTCATTGTAGCTCAATATTGCCATGGTATAAACGCATCCAACTTTTCCTCGTATTTGTTGCTGTTGCGCCTTTGTTTTTCTTTTGGTGTTTGATATGCTCAAAAGGGTTAGGCTTGCACAATTGTACTTTTCTCAAACTGTAACCATGCAATTAAAGAACTCCTATTGGATCCTTTTTGATTTTATTATGCTCTCATGATATTGTCTATTCCGTGCATGTTGAGATCTTTGGCAGTTAACGCGCAAATAAAAGAAATGGCGTAAAAGATCATCAAAATAACCAAGGTATGGGAGAGATTTAAATTATGGTCACCAATATATGAGAATGGCGTTAGACATACAAATCTATTCGATAAATGAAGTTATGCCTGCACCCTAGCGAATAATATCTTTTCATGCGGACAAGCACATTTTTCGTTGGTTAGCCTCAAGATCCTTTGTACCCTACACGAGATATCGGAAACGGATCCTTTTGGTGGTTTGCTACCTTGCATTTTTTTTGATGTGTCAGATGTATTGGATGTCCGGGTTTCTCGTTTTCGCTCCCGCCATTTGACCGAGATTGGTAAAGGAAAACAAAAAAGTTTTCTGCAACTGTCGTACAACTGAATGCTTCTAATGGAGACCCTCCTCAACCTCAATTGTTTTATTTTTAACGGAAAGAGCAAGTTCGTCATATGATTGTTGACACTTTTATCTCTATCTCTATCTCTTGTTCTTTGTTTTGTGTTTCCCTGTCCCATGTCGCTTGATCCGATTACCCCATTTAGAGCTTTTTGATTATTTTGATACAATATAGCTGAATTTTGTGGCAAAACTGGGAACGCGGAGTTCTTAAGTCCTTTTTTTTTTGTGTGTCAGATGCATTTGGCTACGTGTGTACGGCGTTCATTTCTCTGCTACCAAAAGTTATCGGTGTTGATAATCTTTTAGGTATTCTACTTTTTGTGGAACAATGGTAGAATCCATCACTGGTGCAGTTCCTCTCGGAGACTAGACTACCGTTTGTTCCGAGAAGGATGCGTCTCCACGGTGACTCCGGATGATAGTAATTTGTACAACCTGATCTCGCTTTTGTCCTCTTAAAAAGAAGGTCGCTTTTCCTTATTTCTTTTGATCCAGAGCCTTCTCCTTGTTCCTTTTCATTTTTTCTCTACTGAAAGAGTGCGCTCTGTCCTTTGTTCTCTCATGCGTTTCGCCCGTGTCTTACTCCTAGCAGCCTCTCTTGGTTTAGCCACGGCCCATCCTGTTAAACGTCAGCAACCAAACACGCCCAATACAGGGCCTTTAGACTTAGAACCATTGACTTGGGGCGACATCAACTTCGTTCATTCAACAGATATTCACGGCTGGCTGGAGGTAACGAAAAGGATGAGGGTTCATCCTTGTCTGGCTCTTTTATGTAGTGGACAATGGCTCACTGAGATGCGAAATTTTCGACCATGATCAGGGTCATCTGCTGCAACCGTCCTACAATGGTGACATGGGTGACTTCTATTCATTTGCCGTGCGGATGAAACAAAAAGCGCGTCAGCTTCGTAAGGATTTGCTAGTGGTCGATACTGGTGACACACACGACGGTATGTAGTCCGAATATTAAGCCTTAACTTTCCCTTCTTACTAAACCTTGGTTTACAGGCAATGGACTCAGCGATACGACAAAACCTCCAGGAAAGATCACCCAACCAATCCTTAAGAATATCCCCTACGACATTTTATGTATTGGTAAGACAACAAAACAAAAAATAAGCATTGGCACAGATTAAGTGTTTTCCGTCATTATAGGAAATCACGAACTTTATGGTATGTATAATCGTTCATGATTGTTACGTCTTGCTAAGGAAAGCAAACTTTGGCGAAAAGTGAACGAGGTGACGGAGGATGTGGTGACCAACTTTGTCCCTCACTGGAAAGGTCGCTATCTTGCTGCAAATGTTTACTTCAAGGACTTGCATAACAACAAGACTGTTCCGGTTGGGTTAGTAATTTTAAGTTCAGCAAATCGAAAAAAAAAAAAAGCTTAACCCTTTTTTGCTTCTTATAGCAACAAATATACATACTTCGAGGCGGAATTCGGTACACGTGTGCTTGCGCTTGGTTTTCTGTTTGACTTTGATCACAACGGTAACCAATCAGTGATCCACAAGGTGGCTGATGAGATCAAAGAACCCTGGTTCAATGAGGCACTGGATCACAAACCCGACGTAATTGTCCTGATTGGACATATCGGGTTGGACTTTGCTGAATTCAAAACTGTCATCTCTGCTATCAGACAACGTTACCCATACTTGCCTATCGCCGTCCTCGGAGGTCACACGTAATGAAGGAAAAAGTTTAAGCGTGATAAGAGAAACTTAAACGGGAATATTTAGTCATATCCGTGATTTCAAGATCTATGATGCTTGGGCAGCCGGCATTGAGTCTGGCCGCTATATGGAAACGATTGGCTTCTTTTCCGTAGATGTAAGGATAACCAACAAAGCATAAGCGTTATTCTTTCCGTTTTGCTCACCACAAAAATGGTAAAACCTTAGGGTATCGCTGCAACAAAGAAATTCATCCAGGAACATGGTTATAACAGCTCGGATGTCCCTGCGAACTTGACTTTCCATCGTCGTTACCTGGATCAGAACAGAGAAACATACATTTTCCACAGCAGCAATGACAGTAGGACATTTGATACCAAGATTGGCCAGGAAATTACTCGTAATATTACTTACTGGCGCGATGAACTGGATGTCATGAAACCCTATGGTTGCGCTCCACAAAACTATTACATCTCGGCTGCACCCATTGATAGCAACCAGAGCATCTACAATTTGCTCACAACAGAAATTCTGCCTAAGGTCGTGACCGATCCCAAGAGACCCTACCAACCCTACTTTATCATGAACAGTGGCTCTCAACGTTTTGACATTTATAAAGGTGAGATAGAAGAAGGAGTCTTTGCCAACCATATCAGACTAACTAATCAAAATATTGGACCATTTCATTATGCAAAAAAGGTAATTTTACACTGGATACCATGTATCAAGTATCTCCATTCGTCGATCGCTTCATTTACATTGCCGGCGTGCCTTACAATGTCGTAAGCAAGATCTTGGGTATTTTGAACAGTCAAGGCGAGCAAAATAAGAAGCGTAGCTTAATCTGGCCGCAAGCCCCTCATACACATTTCGAGGCAGAGCAGCGTTACCTAGCCATGCAGCATGAATTGAGTCGCCGCGCAGAACTTACGCCAGGTTACACCACAACCGATGATTTGGGATCCAACGGTGATGATACCAAGCACAGTCCGATTCCTTATTACAAGATACCTTGGTTCTTTGCTTCGAGCCTCCCCAGCAATGCTACTGATGACACTCTTCTGGATCTCGTCTTCTTGGAATTTTCTCACAATCAGATGTTGTCCATCATGCATGACCTCACTGGCAAGAACTGGACTGTTGAGGCCCAGTATGGTAACCCAGAGGTCACCACCAGTTCCATGTATGAAATATATGCAAAGAAATACTGGGCGGGAAACTGTGCCAATTGACAAAAACATGTAAAGATATAACTGTACAAATGTCTTGGAAAAATTAGGATTTTTTTTTCGTTTTTACATAATATAACAACACTGCGATAGTACATGTAACCATCTCTTCTACTAAGCTTGGTTACACTTGATCTAAAAACGAGGATACATTAAAGTCTCAGCCGACATAAAATTTGCTCCAGTGTGGCTTTGGTTATTGCAGGATTACTGTCTACTACGGGAAAACTTATTACTGAATTAGCGCAATATCAGTTTTCCTAAGATTATTTCCTACAATAACTGTAGGATGTATCGTAGAATATCTATGGTTAGTTTTCATATATTGACAAATGAAAAGTAAAAGCACAAAGGAAAGTTTGGCGAGATTAGGCTTTATTTCCAAGACGTACATGCCGGAACCTAGTAAGCTTTATCATTCTTAAGGTTACAGGATACGCTCGAATGGTATAAAAAGAAAGCGTGGTCGCATGACAAAAATACAAGTCGAATCACTTAAAACAGATTAAGCGATGGCAGGAGTTGTGCGTGTATTTTCGCTTTTGGACTTTTGACCTACTTTGAGCGCCATGGCAGTGAATCCATGATCCGTAAATCGGCAAATGAAATCAAAAGAACCTTGACCTAGCAGACTACTGAACTTACAGTAGACATCATTGTTCTTACTGGTTCATATCGGCTTAAGACTCGGAAAAAATCCAACTTTGATATTTCTTTTACTTGCCAGCGCTATTCTTACTTACCTATTGCTGTTGGTGGTTATATGTACAGTTGAACTTGCACTAAGTGACAGAGCTAGTCGGGAGTTATTCTGGACATGCACACGGTTTTGCTGTATACAATGGATAAGCTGCTGATAACCGACTGGATATTATATGAAAAACTTTGGTTTTTTCTCCATAGATGCAAAACAAATAATTAGGATAAGCACTCGTATGTGGGTTTAAGAGGTATTAAGCGTTTAAAGCATTGCTCAACAAAGAAATTCACTATGCAACGCGGATACCATAGCTCACTTCGCCTAATCAACGTAACTTTCCATCAGCAATATCTGGATCAGAATAGGCCCACATAAGTGGGCACACTGCTACAAAGAGTGGATGACCGGTCACTAAGGTGGGTAAGGAACTTACTACGGACATCACGCAATTGCGCCATGAGTTGGAGCTGTTAAAGACATATGATTGCGCTCGACAACCCTACCATATCACATCTGTACCATACGATAGCCCCAAAAACTTATATACTCTGATAATGCGAGGAATCTGAATCCAAAACAGCAGAAGAAAAGGAAAAAAAAAGAGAGAGAGAGAGGGAAGTTGCTAATACAAGTTCTAGAGATGTTTCAGAAGATTATGACAGATCCTAATTGATCAAACAGACTTTGCTCTATTAACAAAGATGGATTATGTCGCATTGATGTGTACAAAGAAATTATTGTATGCTTCGTCATAAGACAGAAAACCAGATATGATGTTAATGACCATAACAAGGCAATATTACGGATGCTTCAGTGTTTAAATCTTTCCTTATGGAAATATCCGGTGTTCCCCACTCCGTCACAAGCAGACTTTTCACTCAGCTGGATCCGAAGAGAACAGGCCTGTGAGACATGCAACATCCAGTGCCAGATTACAGGACGAGCATGCGACTTCCCGTCCGACATAGTTCGCTCCAAGATAATTACACGGACCATCGGGCCGATCTTATGCCCGGTTATGTTACGAAGGATGATTTGGGGACCGATGGCGCTGATACCAAACATAGTGCAATTGCATGCCATCCAAATATGTTGCTTCGCCGTTACCTACCACGACCGCGGCGGACACATTGGTAAATGCCCCTTGTTGGGGGTTCACTCTGGTAAGGAAAATGCTGCCACCTGTGAATATTTTGTTCGAAGGGACTTATTCCCTAAAAAAAGTATATTATGATAGTGTTTTTCAGTAATAAAATAAAATGGCAAATGTACGCTGAGGCACTTTGGGTTGATAAGTGCCTGTATCAATGAAGAGTTGCGGCTGATGCGCCGTTTAAAAAAAAAAAAAAGGAAACGAATGACTCAAAGCTGCTGGGCCGGTATCGGCTTTGGTTCTTCCGGCTGCCTTAAGTTAAAACTTTTTGGATCCTTCAATACTTTCCCCCTTCCTTTCCGTGCTTAAATACAAGGTACAACGTCTGCCGAAAGAAAAGAAAGAGGAAGAAAAAAAAAGCTGGAAACATAACATGACTTCACCGACTACATCACCACCGAAATCAAGGCAGACTGTCAAAGGAAATGGTCGTCATGGATTCCTTTTCGTTGTGCTGTTCGGCATTGTGCTGGCCTGGTCGGCTTCCTTGATCTCCAGAGAGCAGCTCACAGACGTATTTAATAAATGGAAATCTAATCAAGGTACAGCCGACAACTAGAACTAGAGTTGACGTCCCTGACATAAAGATATTGCAGGATCACCAGATCAAGGAACTCAATCTGACTGTCTGAAATATGCATTAATGGTGGATGCTGGATCAACCGGTTCTCGCATTCATGTCTATAGATTCCATCAGTGTCCATCCGAGTCTATCCGATTGGAAGAAGAGCAGCTCTTTATACAGACGATTCCCGGTCTTTCTGCTTACGACGATCCTCAACAAGCAGCAGAGTCCTTAGATGTGTTGATGAAGGCTGCGTTGGATACGGTACCACCAGCACTCCACCGAACAACACCTATTGAAGTCAAGGCCACGGCAGGATTACGGTTACTCGGTCAAGAGAAAAGCAACGCTATCCTAGAAGCAGTACAGCGACACCTTCAGACGGTTTACCCTTTTCCGATCACCCCCAACGGAGTAACAATCATGGATGGTCGGGATGAAGGTAATAGAAAAGACGAGTGAGTTCTTCACAGTATCTGATGGACCTGGCTGCGTGTTCTTGCTTCCTAAAAAGGTGTTTATGCATGGATCACGGTAAACTTCCTTTTGGGTAACTTTGAATCCGACAAGAACCACACGGCAGCTGTGTTCGACCTTGGAGGAGGATCCACGCAGATTGTTTTCGAACCAGAACAGAAGGATGTGATAGCCGAACATGGCGACCACAAATACACATTATCCTTCAACCAAAAGGACTATGTATTGTATCAGCACTCGTATTTAGGCTTTGGCTTGATGGAGGCTCGTAAGCGTATGCATCAAAAGGTGCTTCAACTTGGGAGTCACGATCGCCATCCATGTCTGCCTCGCAACCTGGATTGGCCTTTTAACGAGATGACTTTTGTTGGAGACGGATCTTATGAAGCTTGCACCCAAGTCGTTCAGGAGCTACTGAATAAGGATGCCATGTGTCTTGCCCCACCTTGCTCCTTCGACGGTATCCATCAGCCTCCGATCGGTGAAGCATTCAAGGACGGACCGATCTATATTTTTTCCTACTTTTATGACCGAACCCAGCCATTAGGGCTGCCGGCCAGCTTCCGACTTCCTCAACTAGCCGAGCTCACCAGTCGTGTATGTTCAGGCGAGTTTTTGGCCGCTGTGGATGATGACGAACTACGGGAAGAGATCATTGGCCGACCCGAATGGTGCCTGGATCTTTCCTACATTTATGGCTTGCTGTCGCACGGCTACGAGATTCCAGATGACAGAGTGATTACTATCGCCAAAAAAATTGATGGGGTTGAAACCGGCTGGTGTCTTGGGGCGGCCATCGCTATGTTAGATAACCATTGGACACAATAAAACTGTAATAGACAACAAGATATTCTTAATACGTAATAAAGACTTCGTTTAGTAGCAAACGGATGAAAAAGAAGGGTCGCTTTTATTCTGTTTTATATACAAGCGGTAAGTGCCATCCTGGAGGAGCTAACAGATAAACCATGTCTGTTTCACGGAGTATCAGCGAAGGTACGGGATTAGCATAAACAAAGGGGAGTTCATTTCCAAAGTCCTGATGGGGCGCTCGTAGTAAGCCCAGTGGTAACACGCCGTGATCCAATAGGAAAGTCTCAAACAGCTGGGCAAAGGACTGATTAGCCAATTTCGATGGTACGCGTACACTCGTTAAATGGGGCGCTCTTTTCGACATGACAATCCCTGTCCTTGCCGGCGACGTCTGCGATTCTTCATAGAGTGGACCAGGCATACCGCATAGTGCCTTAATAATGGATACAATGTCTGGTTTATAATACGTCTGGCTGATAAGGACGTTGCTGATCATGCTATCCGCAACGACATCACCCGCCGCATAGGCTGGGGTATAGAATACATCAATCTCTTCTGCAACATCTTTCCCTTGAAGAAGATGCATGTATTTCATATTGGACTTTTCCACTAGAGGTATCGAAGTTAATACCCAACCGTCTATATCTTATATGTCCTTCAGTTCCTACCCAGGTTGACAATGGTGTATGAATCTTTGGGACGTTCCTGTAATAATAGATCCATGATATGACTCGCCATGCTAAAAAGAATTTAATTGCGAACACATTAGCACCAGCCATCGTTACGACTCTCACTATCAATTACATGGCAGGACTGTCTGAGTTACGCTCATGCTGGTCTAAACATTCCTTCTCGCTAAACAGGAATATTCGCACTTGAGTCATGAATTTCAAAGCTATCTCTTCCTTACCTCATTACAACTACTTGTTTCGCCCGTTTTACTCCGGCGCGGAGAAGATCATCTGGATGGCGGCAGTTACCCTTTGAACCAACGAGAACAGATCAGCTATGCGTACAGAGAACCAATGAATGCTTACCACCATAAAATAGAGCTTCGGAAACAAGTTAAGTAGCTGGAATACCTTCTCCTTTGGTGGCTGCTTGCACAAAAATACGATGTCTTGGAGTTCATCAGGCTTTAGATGTGGCGATCTGTTTACGTCCAATCGCTTTGTTTTAGTACAAGGACATAAAATGATAATGTTCACAGACCTTAAACTGAATACGAACTTGAATAGGTTTATGACTTCACGATGCAGACATACTAGGATATGTCCTTCCATTCCCTCGGCTGATTCTATCGTGACATCCTTCCTGTCTGCTGGGCTATCTAACAGATAGCACGATGGTAGACAGGCATCTTCTACAGCCTCAGAGAACGGGCCCTTTCCTAAACGGCTGATCAATGTTCGACTTCCGGTCAGCAAAGCATGTTTAGGAGATGGTAATTTGCAAACACGGTAAATTTGCTCAGTTGTTCTGGTTGATGAAATGGAAGATGCGGCTGAATGCGTAGGCGTCACTCGTGGTCTGCGAGGGGCACTATCTGCGATGTGCTGCAAGTCGCGGTTACTGCGTCGATTCTGCAATGACCGAATTGTCTGCCAAAGATATACCGAGCTCTATGGTAAAGTTAGGACTTTATCCTCAGCATACATTTCAAAAATCAATTACCAGATTTTCAATATCTCTGATTTCTCTTGGGCTTTCTGCTATGTAGACACAAACATCTGTCGCCTTAATTGTGTAATGATTCGACGGGTTTAATAGAATCTCATAATCGCCACGTTCAGGCACATAGGTCTTGATGGCAAACAGGATCACTTGACACTCTTTAAACAAGAGCTAGAAAAATATGGGGTATATCCCGTAAGGGTTAATACCCTCCATTTTAAGGTATTTTCTTTTTCCGGTTTACCCAGGCAGCTAGCCCAAATCGCATATCAATAAGTCCAGGTGTTGGTGGCGCCATGTATATTTCGTTACAGGAACCATCATCTGTTGATGAAGCCAACGTTAAGTGGTTAACAGTGTGACAAGGTAGTAAGTACCATATTGAGCTTGCCAAGGCTCATCGTAGCAGTTCAAAGGTTCCCTTTGATGTAATAAATTGGTGAGCAAAGTCGAGGCACCGCGGCAGCGGCAATTGATGGCTAACAAATGCTGCTTAAACTCCCGAACGCATACGATCTCCTTTGCCACTTTTTGGTAAATTGCAGTGCTAGGCGACAAATTGTATGTGTAGATAGGTACGTTGTTGCAGACGGTATAACAGTAAATCGACCATAACCGCACTGTATTCCTTTCGTCTTCTCTGCCAGGATCGGAAGAATTGTGATCTAAAGGATCTCCTTAATATGCTGAAACTGGTATGATAATGAAAAAATTACCGGAGATAGTAAATATAGCCTTCGCATATCGCGCTTTCTATAAACACAAAACCCTATCCGTATGAATATGGCAATGAGGAAGAAGAAGAAAAAAACTTGCCACTCGTTGCAGTGTCTTTTCGTTCTATTTCAGTTGGTTAACATCTTTACATTCCTCTTTTCGCCACCTTGAGCTTACCAACACAGAGCCATGGAGGAATTGGATACGATGTCCCCACATGGAATTACGCTCCATCAATTTCAATTCTTCTGAAGGAGGGTTAATATCTAGAAAGATGACACTGAGACGTTCCGAAGAACTTTCCTAAAATTCAAATACAGTTAGCTCGATATCAGCAAAAATGGGTTCTATTTGCCGTACCGTGTTCAAAAACCCATCTAATAGTTCGGTAACTTGCTCCGCTGTAAAGGAACCGATGATCAAAATAAATGGAATAGAGCCTTTCGCTACATGTCCTCCTCCGCCTTAACACCAAACAATGCGATGTTAGTTGACACGAACTGCAGCAACGGTATAACAGACCGCTTTGTTTATGGAGGGTTTCAAAGACGCCTCCGAGCAAGCGAGGTAGTACAGACAACGATACGACAATAAGAGCCATCATCACCAAGCGACTGGCATGCGTATTGGGCGTGATATCTAAAGAAGACCAGTGATGTTAATTGGACCGGGTTGTCATCTTGCTTCTGTGCATGCAAACCTCCGTAGCCAACCGTGGATAACGTAACCATGACAACATATCTGAGACAGACAGACATTAGTCGCGCAATTGCGAGAAGAGACTTACAGTGAGTCTAAGATGCTATAATTTGTTGTACCAAAGGTCACCTCGCAATATTGAAAGGCGGCCATGCCATTATATAAAAGAGCAATCAATGTGCAGATAAGGTGAAGTAACTTCAACTTCAGAGGGTCCCACACTTTGTCTTTTTCGGAACGATGAGTATTAGTACTCTCATGCATCTAGACATTGTTGCTATGTTTACCTGTCATCTGCAGATTGATTTTTATCTTTGCAGCGCTTTTGATACGTAATAACAGAACCCAGCTCCGTAAGAAATACGGTACTATAGGGCTCATGAGTAAAATTTTCATCTCAGAAAAGCACGCTAATATTACCATAAAGATATTGTCCATGATGAATGAAATTGGACACGAGAAACGGTACAGTCGTTAACAATTCCACAACGCAGCGAAAGCTGAGAAGAACAGAGAGCGGATTTTGAGTAATAAAGAAGCCTGGAATGCCGCGAAATTCAATAAATACGGGTGTATAGCAAAAAAGAAATAGAACGAATTGCTTACGAATAAGAAAGGAGCCTATATTCCACCATGTCAGGATTTGACAAAAAAACCTTCAGATCAAATTGTTAAGTAGCATGTTCCCAGAAAAGAAAAAGCCCAAGAGGGAGAAGAGGGGCATGATATCATACCAAAGATCGTATGACCTCCATTTATAAAGCCATGGTGGATCTAGATTCACATCTGACTCTTGCTTCATTTCAACCAGATATGCCAGACAGAATAGCAAGTCTACCAACAGATCAAGTCTGACCTACAATGTTTCCATCTCCACTTCAATATCTCAAGACTTTTTTCTGAAAGTGATCAGTTTTGCTTACGAAGAGGACAATCATATGATTCGAAAACAGGATTTTTTTAATCCTGGAAATATAGGTGTCATAATTTAAATATTGCTTGATATTGCTGATCACGCTGTAGACCTCAGTATGTTCATCTCTTTTGAAAGCCTTCAAGTCAGATCGCCCTTTCAAAATAACTTGAATTAGAGGACTTACCGGGCATGTTTCCGAGCTGCTCTGTATTTGGATCTAATTGTGCTTAAATTGACATGCGCTCGTCTCAGCAGAAATTGATCGATGGACCTCTGAGAAGGAAGAGATGCGATCACTTCCTGTGCTCTATAGCAAGGTAGAAATGGAGTTAATCTTCGTTTTCAGGATAGGAATGGGGGTTTTTTTTTTTTTTTGCTTACTGAGGATCCAAGGCAGGCAACACCAGGTCAAGGTCAGTTTCTTCTGTAGGACTTCCCGAGCGGGAAGCCAGAAGGTTGGCTAGCTTGGATCTGGATTGTTTTTTGTGCAAATGGGGTTTTGGATGCTTTGGGTGTTGACTACATGTCTCCTTGGGAGGACAATGGTCGATGATCGTGTTCTGTTCATTGGAAGTAAATGTAGAGTTTGCGGCACCATAGCTGTTGATCACTGAGGAGCAAAGAGGGTTCTCTTCGTCTACTGGCGGATTACTGTAATCAGAACCAGTAGCCATCTCATGAGAGGGCACAACTAAAGACTAAAATAGCCGGATGTACCCGAGCGACAAGTAAAAAGAAAAAAAAAAGAAAAAAGAAAAGCTATAGTATTATCTTTTTTCTGATATAATCAGATCGCTCTATTTTTTTTCATGGGGCGACTAAAAAAAAGGTAATTAAAATTTTGCAGAGAGAAAGGAAAAACACCATAAAACGGGCATGTGAATTACGATATCCCGGCGTATGATCAATACTTGCTGTTGCTGTTCATGCAAGGACATAAAGAGCAACAAATTCTCTCGTATAGAAGGCAAACAAGTTCCGTAAAATGAACCATGGAAATGGTAAATGCAGCCGGTGATAAACAAATAATTCATGAAGTGATTGTTGTCATCCCCTGCCATGCCTGTTGGGAGAAGATCTAGGAGCACACAGACAGTTTTTATTGCTAGTAGACAGAGACGGAGCCGGTCGGCAACAAATTTCTCCGCTGTGTGTATGTATTGCTGGTTTTTTTTTTTTTACTGATATCAACTTTAATTTAGCTGAACCAACGCGAAGGTATATACATATAGAATGAAACAGAAACGTAGTAATACTGAAATCACGAAATCCTTCGTTTACGGAGAGGGACAGTAAAATAATCTACCTGAAATGGTGTAAAATAGAAGCAGGATCTTAGTGAGCTTTTCATTATCAGTAACATCACAAGAAAACTATGTCTAGAACGATCGGAAGCAAATCGTGCAAAGCCGACAAGTGATACCAATTGCGTTGAGTGTAACAAGAATTACTATATGTTCAAAGTCACAATACTACTGGACTAATAGTAGCAAAGGAATTCAGTAAATGCAAGGATAGATTTGAAAAGGATGTAGGAGAACATGATGCAGGATGTGCGCCGTTTTCAGATGCACTAGAACTTTGTCATCGGGACATCAAACAACAAAAAATTTCGACATGATTTCCTCATATGAACTACTAACGAAAAGCACGCATCTACAGACAAATCACAATGAAAGACCGACGTGGAAAGGATAAAACGCTTCGGTTTGATATCAATCAAATATTGTTGTGTTTTGTTATGGGCTTATTTGAGATAAAATTAAAAAACTTGTGTGACAATTTCTGCTCATTTTATACTCAAGCACAAGATGCGCGGTTTTTCTTGAGGCAATTTCATTACCGCATTGGGCATCACAAGGCCTATTGCTGTTTGTCCCCACAGCTTGCTTATGCATTCGATTATAGCCGTTTTGCATCTAAATCCAGCACTTTTTCGTGTACCATCAAATCTTTGTGCTAGAAGGAAATGAACGCTCTGCCATGACATCATTCCCTGCTATATAATGATATGGATAATGTTGTGGATGCGAAATTTGCCACGGACGATGACAGGATATTGAAAGGTATTTCTATAAGTATACTGACGATATCCATTAGTTGGAGAAGGGCGAATGCACGTAGTGAAACCAGAGCATCGATGCACTTCTTCAATAGGAACATAGTTTGCCTTCACGATACATAAATCCTTCTTGAAGTTTCTATTTCGCTTTAATATTGCGCCCTCAGACTATTATGATGACAATGGTTTTTTTTTAACATGCTGTTTTGCAATCCCGGTCTCTCTACCTCAAGTACTGTAGCTGGCGAGATCGTGTGCTCACAAATAGGACCGGCAGCTCTCTTACACTCATCTGGACCGTTTGTTATGAGGTCGATATTCGTTAAAGCGGTTACATGATAACAAGCAACAAGATACTCTAGGATGCGGTACGTTATGGCAAGTGGGCAGGTTTATGGCAAATCATGGTAATCAACGAGGCGAACTGTGTACCTGCGCAATTTGCATATATAAATACTATGATTGTCTGGGTCTATTTTCATGAATAAGAGCTAAGTAGAATGTATACAACCGCATTAGTCTTCCAAAGAAGAAGTCGCTACTGTCAAACTACGGAGCGATCTCAGCCGAGAAAGTCGTTCATACTGTACATGTCGCAGCGCTATTTCTAGCAGAGCAAACCGAAACATAGTAGCGTTCGCCTGCCTTGGCAGCAATATCCAAGAGCAGGTTCGACTTTCCATTCAAAATCGCTAAAGGATGATCCAAAGAGTGTTGTGTAAACTAACTCTGATGATTCGGTGCTAGCCGATACTGCAGGAAGCGACTGAGCAATAGCAAGTCAAAGACTGACATAATATCATTGATAACACGCGAAGATTACTACGATACCTAAAAAGGACGTTAACCTTACAACAGGTTTTGTCCGCAAACGTGCTGCTATCCAACATAGGCGTTGGGCATGCAGACGTTGCTGGAAAAGCAGTCCTTTAAAATTTTTTTGATCTCGCACAAAGACCGTCATTTCGATGATTGGGCTTTTCATTTCAGTTCATTTACAGGAAAAATGTCGGTGCTGTTGGCGAAGCGTCATAACGCTGAGATAAAAGGCGAAATGATAACTAATATCCAAAGCACAAGGTTAGCCAAGAAGACTAACGCAACAATTTATTCGCGGGGATGAGTAGCGCAGCCAGGCCCATTGTGTAAGATTTGCAAACGAGCTACGACTCTGCTCATGCCCTTGAAAAGACAAAGAAAAAAACACAATCTAACCAGGGAAGCCGCGCTTTTAAAGCTGTTGGAGGCGGAGTATCAAGTGTCGGACGGTTTAATGCTAAACCAATGAAAGTGTACAGCTGGATCTGACGGGAGAACCGGGGTCTTGTGCGAAATATTCATTGTCTATCCGGTCCGGAACCATTCGTCCTTTTTATATTCAGGCCTCTACTGTGTCCCTTTTCCCGCTTTCGCAAAGTGATAGTAATGAAAAAAGTCAGAGGACAAGATCAAGGGGAGATGATAGCGCACAAAATGGCGCAAACTGGCCCCTCATCTTCTTCGACTATGAGTACTCCCATGTCTTACCAAATGCCTGTTCGACAAGCTTTGTAAGATGATTAGAATGCCAGAAGAAAAAGAAAAAAAAAAAGATCGTTTGCGATTGTGAAAGAAAAAAATAAGATACCAACACTTTGGTCTATTTTGTCTTAGAAAAAAAGCCCCTGTTTCTATTAGACCAACTCGTCCAACCAGAACTACGTAGGTGCAGAGAGCTTTGGAAGCGAAAAAGATGCAGCTAATGCCCAAGTTCTTCAGACAACCTACACCGGCCGTTCGAGAACCATTTGGACCCCCTGTGCGAGATAATAAGCAACAAGATGATGTAAGTTTAGATAATCAGGATGATCCATGTAGTTTTAAGTTCTATGATGCAAAGGCATTGCGAAAACATGCCGAGGAATACAATATGCGACAGTCAGCGAAGACATCACTTGCTTACGCACGAGCAACATCGTATGGCCATTATATATCTGTGCCATCCAAGCATAACAATATCATTATTCCCACTATACCACGACTGGGAAATACAACACAGTAGTTAAAAGGGGATTGGATCCATTGTTTCACCACCTTAGCAAGGTTAATATCACATGGTCAGTAAATTCATCCCTTTCTTTTCTCTCTCTAGCAGATTGATAAAGGAACAAGGAAAAAGAAGAAAAGATTGAAAAGATATTTTTTCTTACGAAAGTCCTATTGCATAAAGGGAAGAAGGAGTAAGTCAGTGATCAAGACAAAGAATGAAATGGGAGAGCCTGGGGAGAGCTTGAGCAGAGGGGGTTTATTTTGGATGCAGAACTCAAGGTTTAAAAGGGTGCCAATCCAATATAACTCACCTTAAACTCTCAAGCCCCCTTTTTTTCCTCTCCCTTGCTCGAAAAGAACCGCATGAAGCTATCATCGTCTCTTGGTTTACTTTTGCTGATACTTGGCCTATTCTCAACCTATGCTTCTCCGGCTCCAGTTCCGTATAATGTCAACGTTCGATGCGCCGACGATGATTCCTCTCGATCACCGCTTTGTCCATCAACACCACCCTGATTAAACAGAGTTGTCCGTAAAACCCCTCGCATGTAATTTTTTGTACCTTGATAAAAGCTATTAAATGAAAGGGATGGTTGTGTCCTGTGCACACGGACAAAGAGAAGCGAAAGAAAAAGAATAGATTTGTTTGCTTTTACATGATGGAGCTTTTTCTAATTCACACCAAAATGGAAAATACCGTAGCATGTTACTGTTGTTGCTTTTTCTTTCCCGCTAAGAAACAATAGAAATGCAGTTAGTTAGTCTGAACGATACCTTCCATGTGTAGACTTTCCCTCCAGATGATCCTTGCCAACGCAGTTGTACTACCGGCCCCAGAATACATCCATGGCATCATTGTTCTCTCTTGTCGCATGATACGCTTAAGTTCTTAAAATTTTATGATACTCAGAGAAAAGAGAGAAAGACTCCGAAGTGCAAGCTAAGTTGTTTAAGGTATAGACCTAATATCTCAGAGTTAAACTTGCGTCAACACCATCTTTGCCAATACTCAGTACAACCCACGATGTAAGTACGGATCTCTCTCTTCTATGAAGACGAAACTAAGTGGAAGCACTGAAGGTAATAATACGTATCTAATAAATAGCACTACGGATGAGGACGGATGCCACCCATGTTCAATATTTTGATCGGCAGAAGGCAAAAGAAAGGAAAGGAAAAAAGATGTCGGTCTTATCGGCATTCAACGAATGAGGTTCCAGACAAAAACGATCAAATCTCGATCGGCCGATCGAATTATTGTCTGATTTATCCGACACAGGCAACGTGTACCTTGGGTTTTCCTTTCCAATTGAGCGTGTGAACATTCTGGGGTCAACACGAAGAGGAGCTTTGTTGGAGAGCCTCTTTACAGGGAATTGGCTCTTATTTATGCTCCAATATGGCAAGAGAGGACGTCATTGAATGCGAATTAAAGCAGATAATGAATCGATGGTTCATTTATTGAATATAAAGAGGTAGTGCCAATCCAGGTTTTGTTAGTGATGGAGGGGAGGGGGGGGAAGGGAATGTGTGCTTTCCATAGGCTGGAATAATGTTTAGGTCCTGTGTCAGATGGCTATGGTTCTGCATTGATTTTGGCACTAGAGGACAAAACTCCGCCTAAAGCGCTGTCAATTATATATACTTTTTCAATGCGGTGACACTGGGAAATCGTTTGCTTTTTTTTAAGTTTCTCTCTTTCTTTTTTTTCCCCCGAAGTTCCGTTTTACTGTCTTCCTTCTTTCTTATAAGCAAATTGCAGAAAAAGAAAAAGGCAGCACACAATTATCTCTCATCGTATTAGTAACAATCGGATTGTATTTAAAAAGAAAAAACAAATGGCTCAAGGTAAAAAGGGAAGAAAGGAGAGAGTTGGAGGATGATTCTGAATCATTTTGCTTGGCATCAATCATACTAGACCACAGCGCGACTGTTTCAACTCCCACTCGATTTCTGTTGGAAAGTGGTGAATGGAATCTTACACCAAATTTCGGTTCCTACTTCAATGATATGAATCCATTGGAGTGTCAATTCCCAAAGACAACTTCCCACTTTCAATGGACACCGCCAAGCCCAGTGCAAGACAGCCCAGACTCCACACAATCAGCTGAAATAGCGACAAAGGAAAAACGACCAGCACCATCAGCAGCACCAGTACCAGCACCAGTACCACCAGCACAACCTGTCCTATATCCACCTATGCCAGTTTCCCCTCCGACGCCACCGAGGTCGACCAGTCATAGCCCACCTCATGGGGATTACCATAAGAATAATACTACTACGAACAGTAATAAGCGAGTTGGTCGAAAACGTCGTGCGGATTTTGAAGAAGAATCCGATGTAGAACAACGGAAAAAGTTTTTGGAACGAAACCGAGTAGCAGGTGAGGGGAGAGAGAAGACAATAGAAAAGAAGAGGGTTTCACCGACCAAAAAAAGAAAGAGACACTTAAACTTTTTTATTCCTTTTTGCTTTTTTTTTATATGCTATACAAACAAAACAGCTTTCAAATGTCGGCAGAAGAAGAAGCAATGGATGCAAGACCTTACGCAACGCGCTGAGTACGTGACGAACCAGAATAAGGAGCTACATCAATTGGTGGCTCAGTTACGTGAAGAAAGTATGTTCCTACGCAACCAATTACTGGCGCATGGTAATTGCGATTGTACAGCAGTGGTAAGTAAATAAACCAAGGAAAAACCATAGCTAGATCCACGCATCCGCCTTCTATATTATTGACTTGTTTCGATCCTTTTTTTTTTTTTTTTTCAGAGGAACTACATACGCAAAACATCTGCTCAACTTACTTTCCCCACCTCCCGATCTCCTTCGGCCACCGCCGCTGCTGCTGTCGTTGCAGAATCATCCCAAATGCTTCAATTCTTACCACGTCCCCCATCAAACCCTTCCTATCCTCCTCCTCTTCCTCCCTGTTCTATTTCTTCTGCTTCTTCTTCTTCCGCTAGCCATGTACATTGCCCTTCAACTTCATTAGCCTAAAAGACAAACCCCATCCCTTCTAACCTACCTTCTGCTTCGAGAATTTTGGCTTTTTGTCTATTTCTTTGCACATAATGCTCCCTTTGGCACATTATAACATTGGAAAAACCAAAAACTGTATTTGTATATATATAAAATATACGTGATATCTGTTCTTTTCTTCCTTTAGTCCTTACCTGGTAAATGGAATGACAGTCGGGCCACGTGGTATTAGGTTTAAAACTCTCCTCTTATTCTGTTATTCTAAGCATGTGAAGGCAGTGTCAAACGGGCGCTCCCGATGTATGTATTTGAAAAACAACCAACTGTACCACAACGCAGACATACTGGTCATGTTTCAAATTACTGAACACTTGTTTATGCAAAAGAGAACAAAAAAAAAGATTTATTTACAAAACAAAAAGGTCTATCAAAAAATAGGTGAAATGGGGGGCATGTTGGGTTCTTTTCTGTTGTTCCATTGGCGAACGTACAGTAAAAGGTTTAGGATAAAAGAGATGTAGTTTACTTTTTTCGTTCACGCTCCAAACGATTCTTTTCCGCCTGATCGCCCTCCAAAAGACTCATGACACCCTTAATCATCTTATTGTATTCCTGATCTTTGGTCTTCTGCTGCTTGGCCTTCTCTCTTGCCATAAACATGTTGTCCTTACGCAACTCACGAAGAGCACCCTTCTTCTCCTTCTTGATCTGTGCTTGAAGCTTGCTAATCTGTGCACGTTCATGATCAGGATCATAGTGGCGATCCATAGAGTAACCCTTTTCAAACTTGGGTAGATGCTGAGCAATGGGTATGGGTCGGTGCTGTTGCATGCGAAGCGGTGTCTTGCCACGCTTATCCTTGCAGAATTTGATCTGTCGCTGAAGCCGGTCACTGAGTGTCTCCAAGAGGGTCTAAAACAGCTGATCAGTCTCATTTTCAATGCGTGGCAATCTGCAACGTACCTGCACACCGGGATGCCAGGAAACAGTCAGTGCTTTGGTTACGATCTCCAAGGTGGGCTCAAACACTTCGACCAACGCAGGTGTTGAAGCATACAGCTGTAAATACATCTCCAACATACGTAATGTGCCTTGGAATAGAGAAAGTCGCGTTTCGTTGCTATCTTCATCATCATCCAAGCTTTCGGTTACCAAAGTCTCAAGGGCTACGCTTGGGATATCTTTGCTAGCATCTCCCTGAGGATCTTGGATGTGAACCTCAGTTGTTTCCGTCGGCATGGCAAATGTTCCAGGCACACCATCTTCAAATACAGATTTGGGTGCAAGCAAAACAAGTAATCGTTGCAAGAAACCAAGTACTTCAGGGACAAACCGCTTGGACACAGTTTGATACTAACCAACAAAAAATAAAAAAAAAATGAGACACAAACCATTTGGAGCAAACAAAAAAGGTCAGCGTCTTACTTCGTGGATTATAAGCGTCAAAAACAACCCTCGACCGATGTCGATTTCGTTTTGAACCCGGCACTGCGCCAAAGCTTGGCCAATGAACAAAGTGGCAGGGGTAACAACAGGATGACTCAAATCAGACGTGGAAAACACCTGACCAAGCGAACGCAAAACTGTCAGATCTTCCACATCAGGCCAGGCTGAGCTCCCATGTTTCAACTTCTGTCCCATCGTTTTGTGCATCTGCTTTAACTTATCAAGGAATGTATCTGCTGCTGCCATCGGCACTTGCTGTGCCAACTCAAATACATGCTTGCCAAGTGTTTCAACTACCTCCTTTGGCAAGGGCGAAACGGTAGAAGCCAGATAAAGCATATGATCCACAAGCACTCCGATAAAAGCACCGAGTTTCTTCTTATTATCTGGTGACAACTTGATGTGATAAAGGACACGTATACGTTTCGTCACAACCAACACATCCTCTGTATTAAGTCCATCCAAGATCTCCAAAAATTCTGAGTGCGTACTAGGACATTCAAACGTATATGGGATTTCCCGTTTCTCATCATTGCTCGGTAATTTCTTGCTCTTACTCTTCGTCTTTTTCACAATGCTACCGCTGGTATCAAACTCATTCATATCATCCTCGTCCTCATCAAATTCTGGGACTTCATCATCACCGCCTTCAAGATCTTCGTAATCACTTTCTTCCTCGTCCTCGTCCTCCTCCTCTTCATCACCCTCTTCATCACCCTCTTCCTCATCATCATCTAATTCACCAGACATAACTGCATTTTGAAGATCTTCCAAGGTCAAGCCTTTACCAAGGGCATTTGCTTCTTCTTCCATTTCATCCGCATAATCATCATCAAGATCGTCGGCTTGAGGTTCTGATTTTCTCTTCTTGCGATGCCCTTTTCCTTCATCTTCAGATTCCGAATCAAGTCCTTCCATACGTCGCTTTCGTGCACGTTCGGCCTTTTCCAGCTTTTCTTTCTCTTCCAAAGCGATCTCTTCTTCTGTCTTGGTACGATCGGTTGCCTGCGCACGTCGATCAAATGCAAGATCACGCAACATTTTGTCATAGCTTCCATATTCATCGTCTTCCTTTTCTTTTTCTTCCTCTTTGGCGTTATCCGATTCAGACTAAGAAAATGCATTAGCCTGCTTTATAAGGAGGTTTCACTTCTTGGCATACCTTAGCAAACATAGCACTCTGAGATGGAAGTGGTTTTCGCTTGGTCGGCTTTGTATCCAGCAAGTGTCGGATTTCTTTTAATTCGTCGTCAAGATCTTGGCGAATGGCCTCATCCTCTTGTTTTGCTTGTTGACGTTCATACTGTAGACATGTGAATACCTCTGCTGCTAACAAACCTATACCATTACCTTGTACATTTTGCTTTTGGCAATAATCTCCTTCATGATTTCGTTTCTCGATTTGGGTCGGTCACCTTCCTCTTCTGCAGCTTGATTGCTATCCTCGAAACCGCCAAAGTGCATCTTTGACACAATCGAACGGTCCAATTGGCCCTTGTCATCCTCTTCATCGCTCAAACCAAGACCCGCATCGTCGAAATCATCCATGGTAGATAGGGATTGTCCATAATGCGTCAGATCCAACTCATCATCATCCAGGTTGAACAGAGACGTAGCCGCACGTGCGTTACGCTAGATGAAGGCGTAAACATACTTCGATTTCAATTCGTAAGAATAGTTTTTTTCCACTAACCTGCTTTTCCTTTGTAAATCTCTCCAACATCTTCTCTTCCGGTGTAAGGTACGGGTTGTTTTCACCGAAACGTTTGTCAATGATACCGCCCGTCTTACTCTTATTCCTCATTTCGGTCAATAATGTCTTTCTTCGCTGTAAACAAAAGAATGGATCAGTCTGAATCTGTCCGCGATCGTGGTCATTGACAGCGTTGCTTACATTTTCCTCGCCAACTTGTTTGCTCAATGTAGGTTTGCCAGCAGCACCTTTCACTTTGCGGCCAATGACATCGAATTTCGTACGGTTCACTTTCATTTCGAAAGGATTAAACTCGCCACGGATAAGACGTAACTTCTCTTGAACGTCATTCTTCCCCATTTCGGAAGGCTTTCCCTTCTTTCTATCCTTTTTCGATCGACTGGCTTTCGACTGTTGGCCAACCACACCAGCAGCACGGAGCGACCCTTTCAAACGTTTCAAAGCGGATCCTCCCGAAGCTTTAGGTTGCTCCTTTTTCATCGTTGCCACCATGTTCCAAGCAAAGCAAAATCGGGAAAGGCCCTAAAAACTTGAAAATTTTAGCATTTTTTAATTCGTGCACGACAAACCATATTACAAGCAAGAAAATCTAAGCCACAAATTGGGGAACCACAACCGGCGCTTGTGAGGGAAACAATCGCATGGACTGCTAAACTCAATGTAGGAAAGGAAGTAAAGCTTCAAAATTCATGTACAAGCGCATGGTTTTACCAGAACATCTTAAGATAGAGCTGAATATATTCTTAGAGCTATAGTACGTGTTTTATCTATTGTAAACCACTAATTTATTGAAAAAAAAAGCTTGTTTTCTTTTTATGATAACGAAGTATATGTTATTGACTGAAGATTTCACCCTTTTACTTTGTGAAGTTGCATTCGAAAAGTATAAGATTAGCTTAAAAGAAATTTCCTACTTTTTAACTCAGATATGCTTGTCGATCCTCTCTACTGCTCGCAAGCGGGAGTTTCCTTTTTTTATTATTATCAAGCCTCATTGGTTAGCCTGGCACAAAAAAAGCGGTATTGATTCTTCGATATCATACAAAACATGTCTTGCAACTTTGTCTTTTCGTGGTGATGAACACAATAAGCTGATGCTCAGACGCACTTTAATAAGATAGTAAAGTAGCTATTTCTTAGCACAAACGTATTCTCCTACTGCCCACGATCGGGTTTCCTACAAAGGGTGAACTTAGGAGCGCTTAGGATGCTTGGGTCCTTTATCTCGGATCGAGTAGAACTTTCAATTTCCCAAACTATCCCCTTTTTCCCCCTCTCAAAATGACAGCAATGGATTCAGCACACGGTAAATTTCGCGAAACGGGAGTCCCTATCCATTTCCTGTTCCCTTTTTTTTCTTCTTTTCTTTAATACGGCTTCCCCTTGTTCTGATATACACGTTGAACAGCATCCATGCATGCATGCATGCACCATGGGCGAATAGACTTGGAAAAAGAGAGAAGGACGGAACGGATCAGGGATGTATCGCAGATATATTAACGCCGGAAGGTTCTTGAAAAGGCCACGCTACTAACAAGAAATACAATGGCATCCAGTACCCCTGTATCATGCAGTGCATGTCTTCCTGCCCATTGAACGCCCAAGGCCATGGTACGGGCCCACGCCTGACCGATGGATGCCATGGTTAAAACAAGCAAGGCAGAACGCTGGGTGGATCGTCGTCGTTCTTTCAGTGCTAGACCCGTCAACATGGCAAAAGCCAGATGCATGACACCCATAGCCCGGAAAACATCCTTCATCAATTTCTGAGAGGAATAGTTGGTTGCCCAGGCAACAGCCGTTGAGGAGGATGGGGATACGAATGGTGGGAGTTGTTGTCGCTGCCAAGACCGGGCAATGACCTTGACAGGTTTTCGCAGTAATGTACGTGCACTCCACAAATGGTGAACAAGGTTGATGATAAGGGCGAGGTTATTGTTCTTCAATGCAAACCGAATTGTTGCGATGACAAAATATTTCAGGTGGCCCCACAAAAGCGCTCGTTTGGAAGGAGCTTTCTCGTCATGGCTATTTTCCGAATGGGGTAATGTCATTCTATGATTATTATTCGTCGATGGGTTATATTTTCCATTAGGTGGTTTTATGAGCAATGAATGTGAGTAAGTTGAAGCGGATGTGCCAACGTGCTCGGGTAGCATTAGGACATGAGGCGGAGGAGGTGTTGGTGGTGGAGAGACAAAATCGACTGTGGCATCACTCCGTTGGAATTCACCGTTGGCCATTGTGTTTTTGTATTCTAGACGGGAGTGAAGTTAAAGAAATTCAAGAGGTTGAAGAACAAAATAAGGATTGTTAGGTTCACATGTGAAAAAAAAAGTTTGTCTGATGCAAGTGTCGCACCAATTTGGTCATCGTTTATAGATCTGTTTAGAAACAAAAAAACGTTGCTTTAAGATTCATCACTGTGAGTCTATTTCCACAAGATGAAATTAAGTATTCGGTATTAAGATACAAAGGCGAAATAACCAATCTAGTTTACTATGAGGAAAAGTGCAATAGATACATACCCTTTTTGATGTGGACAAATGCTTTCTCCACATTCAAGTTTTCAAACCCAGAATTGCCTATGCCGGGTTGCATACACTTCTTATCTCCCCGCAATTCATTTCAAGGTTTGGGGTAACTCAGGCGGAGAAAGGAAGGACACCCATTACCTTGATTAAACCTCAATCCTCTTGATATCATTGTCTCTTTAATATCATTCCTTTGCAGCACAATATCAACCAACCTGTCACTTGATTATGATGTAGAGCGCCACATGAGTCGGATGGGAACTCGCCAACCAGGTCTTGAAAACTTGCACTTGTTATGCTTATGTTGTTCCACGTGCAGCCAAACTATGCTCCATGTTTGGACCAAATGAAACATGCATCTAAACATTCACACAAAGTTGGCATACATTGGCATGTCATTTTTTTAAGATGAGAGAAAAACCCTTGTTTTTTCTTATTATGCAACACACAGCTTTTTTATTCTTTGTTTTTATACTTTTTAGCTGCGAAAAAGATAAGGACTCATGCAACGGATATTGAGGCGGAAATAGTAGGAAGACTAAAAGAGTAAAGGAAGGAAAAAAAAAAAAAGAGAAAATAACAAGTTTTAGGCGGCCGGCGCGCTGCATCCATTAATAAAGCCGTAACATATCAAATCATCTTCGTTCAATGTAGATGACGAGGATGATCCAGGTAGTCCTACACATACTCTAACGAGTAACCGTCTCAAACGTTCGTGCGAATCGCGACAACCCGCTATTACATTGCATGTTAGAGAAGGGAGCGTAAACAAAAACAAAAGAAAAGAGGCATTGCGAATTTTAAACTTACCCATAGCAGCCCGTTCGAACCATAAGGTAGCTTCCTGCAGATCTACCGGACAACCTAGACCCTTTTCGTAACAATTTGCCAAGTGATACTGTGCCGCTACATGATCTCTTTCAGCTGCCGTTTTAAATAATTCAAAGGCTGCCTCAGGATCCTGTTCAACACCCAGACCAGCTTGAAGGTGCAAGGCCAGTTTATCCAGAGCCCGCGCGTGATTCTGGGCTGCAGCTTTGCGATACCAAAAGACAGCTTTGACATTGTCTTGCTTGACACCAATACCATTGGCATAGCAAAATCCGAGATTGCATTGGGCCCATGGATTCGCTTGACGTGCTGATTTGTGATACCAATACACCGCGCGGGAGCAATTCTTTTCCACACCAAGTCCTTCTTCATAGCAAAATCCAAGAGAATTTTGAGCAAGGGCATTCCCTTGCTCAGCAGACCGTCTGAACCACCGGACAGCCTCCTGTTCATTCTTCGGCACGCCAATGCCGTTACGGTAGCAGTAACCGAGTGATAATTGTGCAGGTGCATGGTTTTCCTCTGCACTCAGGAAATACCAAAACACGGCCTCATGTTCATTCGCGTCGATGCCGATCCCGTTCTGGTAACAGTACCCAAGTGAATGGTACGCAAAGATATTGCCACGTTCAGCTGATCGTTTGTACCACTTGACAGCCTCGCTCTCGTTACGTTCGACACCGATGCCGTTTTGATAACAGAAGCCGAGATTATGCTGAGCTCTTGCATGGCCCTGAAGCGCCGCTTTTCGGTACCAAGTTGCACCCAATGCGTTGTCTTTGGGGACGCCAATCCCGTTTTGGTAACAGTACCCCAAGTTGCATTCTGCCCAGGGGTAACCTTGTTCGGCTGACCGTTTGTACCAAAGAGCAGCTAATTCGAAGTTCTGTTCTATACCGATGCCATCTTCATAGCAGTATCCCAACGAATTCTGTGCAAAGGCGTTGCCTTGTTTGGCTGACAAACGGTACCATCGGACGGCTTCTTCTGGGTCTTTTTCAACGCCAATGCCATCCTCGTAACAATACCCGACATTATAGATGGCTACTGTTTCACCCTGTGCTGCTGCCAGACGATACCATTTCATAGCTTCCACCTCGTCTTTCTCTACGCCGAAACCTTCCCCATAACAATAACCAAGGATGCCTTGGCCCCGCGAGTTTCCTTGTTCAGCACTTGCTTTGTACCACCGGAAGGCTGCTTGTTTGTTTTTAGGCATACCCACACCGTCATGGTAACAGACACCGAGTGTATACTGTGCAGCTGGATCATTATGGAGTGTAGCTGCTTCAACCACCCAGCTAACGGCTGCTGGACATTGACGTACTTTCTCGGTCCATTCCTCCGCTTCGACCCGGTCAATCTTCACATTAGGGCGGCCATATTTGCGAAGAAATGCTAAACGGGCCATGCTTAGGCCATCATGCTCTTTCGCTCCATTCATGTAATGTTTCTCTGATTGGACGAAGTCAGTCTCGGTTCCAATGCCGAATTCATAGCAGAAGCCCAAAACACCTTCTGCCTCTGCAAGACCAAGAGCAGCTGCTTTTTTTAAGTATATTATAGCTAATGCTGGACATTTTCGTTGACCATGTCGTTCAAAGAGATGATTGTTTGCTAATTTGAACAGCTGGCGAGCAGGAGCTGTCTGATGCGATGCGGGATCAGGTGTTGTTGAGTGGTCATGTATGTGTTCGTCTACGGGGCGAATGGGAAGGTGAGGACTGGACTGTCGCCTGTGGTTAAGTCTTGACAGGGCGACTCGTGAACGATGCAGTATATGTGAAAACGGGAGGGATGAGTTTGCCATGAAGGAGGGCGGGACTGACTTATTGGAGAGTCGACCAAGAAGAGTATATGATAAGAACAAGGAGTGATATCACACACTGAGAAAAAGAAAAGAGAAAAGAGAGAGAGAGATAAAGAGAGAGCCAAAAGGAAGAAAAGGAAAAACAATGGATCGTTTTTCTTCTTTTGGTTTTCTCTCTCTCTCTCTGGAGTCATATCATTGCAGTCGGTACCTTTTTGTGTAACCGTGCCCCTCATTTCAAATTCACTGGTGCTCCAAAGAAGCTTGTGCAGTTCCCTGCTCCTCCCGAAAACTAAAACCATGTCTTATATACCTTTTGCTCTATCAACTTGTAGAAACTCATAACCGATAACAATAGAAAAATGGTATGCAACTGATCTGCCTATGGCAATGCCTGCCTTCTCTAGGAAACTGTGATATACAATCAAGAAACGTCTCATATAAAAAAACAGCTATTCGTTTGCCCCGACATTGGATGTTCTTCCTCGTTTTATTTAGTAGCTTATTTTCCACCCTTTGTCAGATCGTCCCTCATTTGATCTACTTATTCAAAACAATTCAAAAATGAGACAATGGGCAGATCAGTCCACTCTCAACTCGCTATACCTGCTGATGTCGTTGAGAAGAAACTCAGCTTTTTTAATTTCATTGTGCGTAATAGATATTGAATAACTACAAAGCTTACCTGATCAGTGTGACATTCACTCCTTAAGTCAGCAATTTGTCAAAAAGGATATTGCTTAGCTAACAGGAAGACTCTCACCCTATTTCTAAGTTTTAGGTTTTGGTATTCAAACAGAGAAAACCACTATTAAATAGCCCCTGGCTGGGTACGGTGTATGGCCCAATAACACTGGCATTGTTTCATCTTTCATTATAAGTGCGATATGATGTCTCACTTCCATATTGCAATTAATCTCGGAGTTACATTGGAACATAATCGTATTGAAATAATTATGAAGCACTACCATTTTGACTTTTATCCGTTCCCAGTGCCAGGTGGAGATGGAAAACATTTGATAGGCGCAAAAGGAAAGAACGCAAAGTGGAGGGAATGAGGAAGTAATGGGCATGGGACATGGTACATAAAAAGATAAGCAGAAAAAGAAAACTTCAAGCACCTACTATTAGTTTAAGGAGGAAGGGAAATGCAAGCAAATTGATCAAATTCTTATCGAAGTGAAGGAGTGAATGGTTCGTTGTGTTAGAGCCGATCAGTATGGCTGCGAATATCCATGTCAAGATACATTAGGACGGAGATGATGTCAGTATCCTTGTTTTGCCAATTGATAAAGGGAGGAAACAAGGAAGTTGATCCATCATATACATATATAAGATTCAAGGCAATTATAAAATAACGATAGTGAAAGACAGTGATGGACTTGAAGGCAGGGTAAATCACAATGGGCGTGACAGCGTTGAGGGGCAGAACATCTGTGAGCCCAGGATGCCAAAGAATACGACGGCTACGTTACTTTGCTTGCTTGCACAGGAAAACTGAAATTTTTTCAGGCTTGCCTTTTGTTTTCTTTTCTCATCGCATTCTTTAGTGTTGGGTATCGGGATAATATCTACGCTAGCTCAGAATGGGAGCTATAAGTTTTAGACGGGTACCACCCCATCTTATCGTTGTCTAGATGTTCTAAGTAGAACTCGATTGTTAGGACATCCATTGGGTCTAAAGCTGAAACACGCATTAGGCACCAAAGGATGGTCAGGCGGGAAGAAGTGCGCAAACATTTTGTGAAAAAAAGTGTATAGATGGAAGAATATCAGGTGTATTACCAACATTGTCTCTATTTCGATCAACATTTTCTCCAAAAGCTCCACATTACTTGGGACTCCCAGACAGCAAATTAACGGAGATGCTAACGAGCAATACACAATGGTCAAGCTATCAATTATTCTTTCATTCGCATTGGAGTGTGCAGAAACAAGGTTCTTCTTTCGGTCTATGAATTAAGGCCCGCCACCTTGAGTGTTCTGTCAAAAGTTTTCCGAAAACTTTCTCCTTTTGGCACCCACACACAGACCTTCATCTGTCTTGATGGAATCTCGTATTAAAGAAGCCCTAAGGATCTCCTTAAGACATCTTAAACTGACGGCTACAACCATTGCTTCTCTTACACATGGTGAAAACTATAATAAAGCTATGTTTATCATTCTTCTCCAATCTGACCGATAGTTTCCCTTTGTTTACAGCCATCCTTTGTGTTGTATTAGGGCTAAGGTAAAGGTTAGCAAAAGCATATAGACGCTTTCTAAACTTTCGTTTTGCTTCTGTGAATATTTTCTTATTGCAGAGCAAGCCATCTCATCGATGTTGCTCATCTTACTCCAGCATGTTCCCGAGATCTATTGAATCGATTGCAGCAAGTAAAGTCTTTGGGAATCCCTACTGGCATTCCCACATGGCCATAACTACGGAAGGAAAAGGAAAAAATAACAACTTTCTTGTGTGTTGGTCTAGCATACGGCATGTCGAAACCTCCTGATGCTCCAGTTTAAGGATCGATTCACGTTTTTATGCCATCGTCAACTTCTGGATGAACACATGACTTGTGCTTTGCATGGCGATCTTGTCTTTATTGATATTCGAGGAAAAGAGCCGTTTAAAGTAAAGAAAGAGTAGTGAGGTGTGACTATAAATGCTTATGCCCCCTTCTTCTAGCGCGATCAACCACAACATCTGATGGACTGGTTGCTACAGCAACTCGCTCCATTTTTAGCATCAAAGCAAGTTTTCTTTTTCTGCCCTATCGTCCCTCCATTCATGATTGCTATCACAGGTTGGGCTTTGGAATATCCGGTTGTCTATGCCTTGCATAGCGAGGAAGAGGATGACCCAAGGATAGAATGGGATGAATGGGAACCAAGAGCCAATTGTCTCGGAGGTCAACCACTGACAGTGATCCGTGTTTTGATCCATGGTCTAGACAAGACGAGCTATCCTCTCCTCAGTTTTAGTTATCCAACTCAGCTCATCACAACGGACGTGCAAGCCCTCGTACGAGAAAAGATGGAACCGCGGGTGGCACAAGTAACGTTTCCAAATCCTTTACGGTCAGAAGTGACTAAACAACAGGTGGTTCTCGAACAAGTCGCTTTGTAAAGTTCATCCTTTATCAATGACAGGAATCTACTTTATGCACCTTTTAAGTCATTGCTTCAAACACAAATTGTCAATGTACGTTACACTTGAAAAACCATCTATTCTTTACCCGCCTTCATCCGAACAAGATAGTTTGGCAAATCACTTCATCCCAATTGAACGCTAATAGAAAACAGATTGCCAGATTATTTTACGCGTGTGTCGTTTATCATGTGCTCAATACCAAAAGCAACCATCGTCTCTAGGGTTTCCATTTGGTATGTTTACACGCTTCAGCTGCACTGCGCCAAAAAAGAAAAGGCGCCTTGGGACGAAAACTGCCTGATCCGATTTGCGGTTGGGGTTGCATTCGCTACCCACATACTAAATAAGAAGGAGGCTTTATTGGCAGGGGAGGAATGCAGAAGATTGGATTGCTGCTGCTGCTGCTGTTTTCGTTGTTGTTGTCATTGATACTGATGACGGAAACGGTTTGCATGACGATGTGTATCCATAGTTCTGGCTGGCAGACTGGTTCAATATCGAATAGGTACTAACCAATGACGAAAGACAAAGAAACTCAGCTTCCCCCACGTCCTTTGTCATTCTTTCGATTTGGTTCGATTTCTTTCCCTGCTGGACCTTGGGTACAATTTTTCCCGCCAAGTTTGCTTTCCATTTTCAGAAGAAGAAATATTTACATGACTCTGAGACATTCCATGATGATATCCAAGAATAAATTCTCCTTTTGCCGACAAGGACAAAGCGCAGTATCCTGAGATCCGATTGGACGGGAAGAAGATGATTTGTTTCTATGCCATTCTGGTCTCCGTTATTCAAACAGAACCCAAGATACGTACTGCAGAGATTCGATTGACAGTGTCACAGAAATAGTTTTTTAGTTGTCCTAAACTATGCATATGGATTATAGGGATCTTACCGTGACCTTTTTATTCTTTTGTTTCACAAATAGCGGGGTCAGCCTGTCGATCTTTGTATTAGAAGCAAAGAAGAGGAACGCTCTTTTTCTTTTATTTGATAGGTATGCAAGAGTAACGGAAAAGGAATGGGATAAAAAAAGAGACAGAAAATGAGTGAAGGACAGAGAAAGAACCAGGCGGAGTAAGTTGAATGCCGAGACCAGGAACATGGAAAACAAAAATTGGAGAGCAATGCAAATTGAAGGGTAACAGTGAAAAAGAGAGAGACAAGAGACAGAGATAGTCTATCATCAGAATGATCACCATTGTCAGTACCTTGGCAGATGGCGTTTCGGGCAGTTCCAGGCAATATGTCCCGTCAGACCGCAGAAAGAGCAGGCAGTATTACCAGTGGAGTGAAGATGCATGTTTTGATGTCGCCTTATCTTATCGAGATTGAGGGTAAGAAGCCATTGGTGAGAAAAAAAACAAAAAAAGCCTTTTATATCTGTCTGCGAATTCTCTCACGGTTGTCTTCAGACACGCACCCCCCCTCTTTCTCTCTGCCTCTCCTCTTCGTGCCTGTCTTCTCTCTTATTCGAGCGCTCTCTATCCTCAGCGGGCCGATGAAAACCTTATTTTGTGTTTTTCATTTGCCCTTTTTTCAACTCCCCGACATGCCCTCTTACACAACCAAAACAAAACTTCTTTTTCTATGCATGTACCCCAGAACGAACAGTTTTATGTGATGTTTTCTGTTATACTTCTTTTATTGTCACTATAGTTTCTCAGTTTGCTTATTTGCTTATTCCCGTACGCTAAGCATGTCCATGATTTTCTCCAGTTTTGCATTACCCCCAAGGTCACGGATTTCCTGACGGGCTTGTTGTTCCATGTTAGCCAAGAATGAGCGACAATAATCGAATGTCATCGTCCTTTCCAGCAGCTGTAACGCAAATTGTTTTAATTCAACCGATTCACTTCGTTGTCTCAAGATGTTGAGCAATTGACGGTTGCTTGGATCGGCTCGGATAGAATGGATAATGGGAAAAGAGAACTTGCCCTCCGTCAAATCTTCGCAGAAGCCTTTGTTATCAGCATACTAATACCGAAAGAATATCCATATATGTCAGTGCGTCTATCCTCCTTTTGCTTTTCCCCGCATCCAGTTGTTTACATTTTTGGATTGCAAATTCATATAGTCATCCCGAACTTGGAAATGAATACCAATCTTGCTCACTAAACCCGTATAGTCCCTATATAGAGTTCATAAGAAGAAAAGAGATTAGGTTAGCATAAGGATTATGAAAATGATGTGCTTGGATTTGCCTTACTTTTCGGATTTGCTGGCTGCTTGCATCAATTTGACAGCCAATCGCAAGAGACCGCCAGTTTCTGGAAAAATCGGTTGTTACATCCCTTTCTTTTTTTGATGGGTGTTTATGACGATTGGAACTTACTGTTATCAACCATTTCAAGAAATTCTTCCTCGGTCGGACATGTCAAAGTATCTCTCCAGAAAAGCTCCATGCCTATAAATGGTGATCATTGTCATCAACATTGAGAATTCAAAGGGACCTGGTATGTGTTACCTTGGCCACGATGTAGATTTATCAATTCCTCTGTATTACAGTAAAAAGAAAGATTTTGTCAGCGGTTACGAATCCTGCAATGAAGCTTGGCTTTAAGCTTTTTTTTTTCTTTCTTTTTATTTTTACCTGTATAGATTTTCACCATTTGAGGATCGTTTAATTTTGTGATTTCTTCCAGCGCCAGAAAATACACATAGTTTGCACAGTTGATCGTTTGTGGTATGCCATACAAGTGATGTGCGGCCGGGACACCTCGACGAAGCACCGAGCCATCTTCCACATCATCGATTCTGTTATACAATGTTTAGCTACATTCAGAGCCTATTCTTGTTATCGTTTCCTTAAAGGATGACCGTCTTACAATAAACTGGCACTATGAAGCATCTCGATCACATGCGTAATAACCTCTAGGGCATCTTCCGGCACATGGAGCCAAGCATTGAAAGCATCAATCATTTTGGCACGGACGTCTTTGCCAGGGTTTGACAAAAGGTACTTGTATGGCTCGAGAAGAATCTGATATAAAGTGGTTTTTTCAGTATGATGCCATGTACCTATTTATGTTAGATTTTCTTTACATCTTCTTTATCCTTCTTCGCTGTTGGAACGTGGAATCCAATGTTAAGTCGGCCATATACTTTAGCTGCGGCCGCAGCTCCTGCTGTGGAAGCTTGAACTTGAGTAGTCAACATATTGCAGTAATAAAAGTGAAGAAGGTTGGAATGGAAAAGGTAAACAGATGAGCAAAGAAATAGAAGAAGAAGAAAAGAACACGATGAGGAACGAATTGCTGGTCAGCTTTTATTCTTTCTGTTTTTTTTTTCATCCCTTTCTTTTCTTTCTCTCTCTCACTCTCTCTCTCTCGGTGTATTCCAAGCTTTTGATAGGGAGATGTGGGGGACTCATGGGGAGGCGGGGGATTTCATGTGTCATTTTAAGCTGCATACCACTTACTCTCAATGAGGAATGACAGTTCCTGGGCTCTTTTTCTTTTGGGGGCAAATTTTCATTATCTCAGTAAGGTATCTAGAACGGGATATTTGAGAATTGTTTGTCTTATTCGATCACTGGTTCATTCATGAACTAACCGAAACTATGCATCGCCCCTGGATCACAGGATCGTACTTGTTGTATTTTTGGTTACCATTTCCTTTCAATAAAGAAACCGAAAAATCTTCCTCCTTTCATCAACCCCCCCCCCCTCTTCCGTACATGGAATCCTTTGCCACAACTATCCGTTCATCTTGTCGTGTTCAGGCCATCCAGACCAATGATTAGGTCGAACTTTCTTTTCTAAACTAACCTGCTTTCCCTCCCTCCCCCCTCCTCCTCTCTTGGAATCGCGCCATACCTCTCCGTATTATCTTTTTGTCCACAGACACCAGCTAACCGCGCGCACAGTACATGCGTTGGCTCAGCAAAGAAAAGAATCAAGGAAGAAAAAAAAAAGAGAAAGAAAATAGTATACAGAAACGCAGATGTTTTGTTTAATAAGCATGTGATGGTCTCATTTTTTCCCTCTTTATTTCTTGCCACTCTTCTTAATACCTCCACTGACTATTATTAATTTTTTACCGTTAGTTATGATACGTCTATCCCTTTTTTTTTTTCGTGTTCCCAGACTGTTACTTACGGAGAGGTCCCTTGCCAGCCGCCTTGGCTTGCATTTCCTTCAATTTCTTAGCTTCCTCCTGCTGTTTCTTCTTAAACGCAAGGTCATCCTGCAGATAGTTTTTATTTTCAGCATGGCATCATTCAAACGCTCATCATCTTACATCATCCAAATCTTGGTTCTTCTTCTTAGGAGCCTTAAGAGGCTTGAGTTTTCCACCTAGACCAACGAAAATGATATCGGAAGACAGCATTAACTAAGTATATACATGGATAGACCCTTCGCATTACCTTGTCTAGATGACATTTCTCAGAAGGAGTTAATAAAAAAAAAAGCCTTCAAAATTTTTTTACAAGAGAGGTCCAAGTGAGTGGATCTGAACGTGAGACTGCGAATTCGGAAACTAAAGCATCCAAATTCAGCAGCATAACGACCTACCTCCTATGCAAGGTGAGAAACACACATACCATAAGAAGTTATTATGGATCCTTGGAAAGAATTATAAAGGACTAGGGCTAAATCAAGTAGCCTAATTTGGTATAGCTAGTGTTTCTTCCACCTCCTCCGTGAGTTTCGGACCGGTCAGTTTCAGATCGGTTAACAAGGAAAAGAAAGGGCCAACTTCATCTTGGTTTTTAAGGGGACAGGTTTAGATGTTGTCAGCCCCCCTATCGATATTTATTCCTGTCCGTTTATAAACTTACAGACCATCAATGCTAGATGGGTTCTCCAACAGTTAGTACTGAATTGGAATAATCTACACGACCCTTTTGCATAAAGTTAAGCTTCACTTGACGTCAAACCAACGTCTCCTGAATGTAAAGAAAACCCAATGACCCCTTCCGTCCCCTTTTCCCTTCTTATCTGCCCCACGCTTCTGTCTTTTACCATGCAGCTGTTGAAGAAGGAACCGCTTATCGTGGGTCATGTTATAGTCTTGCTATCTTTATTCGCTATGAATTGTTGATCACAGTGATTCTCGCTGGAAAGATAAAGAAATTATGTGTGTAACTTCCCATTTTCCGTTAATCCTAGCATATCGCTTATAGTTGGCGCAGTAATGCAAAAACAAATCCTTCAAACAACGTATGATCAAGTGCTCAACCACAAGTGCATGCTCGTAAACAGAATATTGGCCAGCAATTACTACGGGATAGAAAAGCTACACACACGTCGCAGGAAAACCGCATGTTACATAAATTGCGACTTTTGTGAGTGAGATTTGTGTAGGTCTAAATTACATATGTCATGCAACATCTGTACGAGTTGTATGTATATGATTTATGCGACCTATGAGCCTTCTTTTTCCCATAGTAAACCAAGTCCGTATCATAATCTCATGCATGTCACTATAAACAATGAATACAATAAATATACTCAGAACTGTAGCATAGCTTTCCAGATACACTCCCACCTGAGAAACCTTTTCGCGCAGATGCACTGGTAATTATTTGCTTGCGACATAAAAAAGTTGCGCAGGTAGAAATTTTCAGGAACGCGGATAGACTTCACTAAGGTCGGCTGTGAGGGGCACGGGTGACACTGACTGCGGTCCTATACGGAGTCCGCATTGATTGAGATAAGAAAAAAACCGAGATTTACTATTAGTATCGTTACTAACGCCGAACAACATAGTTACATATTATACATACATGCTCTAACTCTATGTCTTATACTTGCTGGAAATGTTAACGAGGAAATAGTCCAGAAATAAAGGCTTAATCAAACTCCTGTTTAACCAAAACACGTTCACCGACAAGGATAACGATACTTTTCTTGCACCGAAGAATGCTTTTCAATGTTTGGATCTGCTTTTATAGAATAAAAAAAGTCCTATTCGACCTATGGCTTTATTCGATCTAAAGGAGAACAGAATGTCATCTCAGGTACCAAACACTGTTGTCCAAAGTAAACTTCATGCCTCGCTAAATGCAAAGATTGAATCCTGTTCAAGTCAACGCATAAATTATTCTAGGCATCGGCGCAAAATATTTTTGGAACAGATGCAAGTAAAAATCTGTACATAACCAATTATATGTTTTTAAATGTCTACTGTAGAACTCTCGTCGGTACGATTAGCTTTAGGCCTTCCTGTACCATCGGTAGGCTTTCTTGAATTATACGTTTGAGCTGATGATGAAAATGGATACATAGCGCCCACGTCGACAAAAGTCGAACTGCTATCATCGTCACTCACAGCAGATACCACAGGCGATACCGACCTTGACATTCTCGAAGTTGGTGTTAACCTATTGGATTGTTGACTACTATTGGAATCCTCATAAGTCATGGCTTCCTATTCATATCGGCTAAGTAATCCCAGTAAGCAATCCTCTTATTACCTCGATAGATTGCGAAATCTCCCGATGTTTTCGGCTGAGAAATGACGAGAAGTTTGATAAAAGGCGACCGGCTTGCTGGGAAGTAGAATCTACTATTGGTGAAAGTGCGCCTGTCTCATCAGACTCTTGACGAGTCTGAGATCGGCTACTTTTTGTCCGTGAACTATCTAGTGCATCTATCAGAAATGGTCTGTTAATAGCATTAATCAAACTAACCTTTTCGGTTGTTCTTACTGCGATACTGGCTGCTGTTCGCTTCTTCATGTATATCCCGTTCAAATTCATTCCAAATCGCATCCACTCCTCGCATTAACCTTGATCTACCCGAAGACATTGCCTTGGCGCCACCCGACATAGCCTTGGAAAGCGTATGACGAAGAGGTGCTAAATTCTGCCGGATTTGAAGATCCCGTAGACGGCTTTACTCTGGATGAGCAACATACGATTGAGCAATGCATATGATCAACTTACTTGCTTAGTGTGTTTTGAATATCGGTAATAGATATGTTGCCCATTCCTGGATGGCTGATTTCAACATAGTATTAATTGCACCATATCCATTTCCAGTTTATGAACGATACATACCCAGGCTCCACAATTTCGTAAATTTCGTGATCTGTGTAATGGTTCCAGATCCTAAAATTATTTGTCCCTCGCCACTTCATCAGCCAGTCCATTCCATAATCCAACAAATAGTTGCGTTCTATTAACAGTTCATTATCATAACGTCGGTAATCATGGCTTACCTCGATCATCGTCTCTCATTACTTCTTCAGACAAATTATCTTCAATTTCAAGATCAGCTAACAAGTTCGAAGCCTGAGCATGTTTCATGCTTGATAGCAACGATAGAACATATTCTTCGAAACGGGCTCTCAAATAATCGTCGGATCCAAGATACGTGTTCTGTAACGGTCGGTTTGGGTCTAAGACACTATCAGTCTAATTTTTCGAAAAGAACAGATAGAAAAGATGAGAAGAACGCACCGTTTTGGTCCCAGGTATCGTGGACAACTTTTACTATTCTTTCCATCCATCTACGGTCCGCCATTGTAGGGTTGACAGCGTATGCTAACTTTTGATCATAGAATTCCAAGTTTCCTGTTTCCACCTGCATCGTCATATATTCAACTATCCACATTACTCATGATATCTTACATTAACAAGCACGTCAATCTTGATATCACTTTTGTGATGAAAGAAGATTTGGTTGGTTGTTCCAACAAGGTACGACTTGGTCTTTTCAGAAGCCAACATATCTATCTGCTGTAGTGGCAGATATGGTTGGAAAAAAGAGCCCTGTGTACCAGAGTTATTTTGATACAAACATTTCTAGGCTTTCCCACACAAGACATTTTACCTCCTCAAATAACTTCAAAGGCAATCCCATATAACTCAGCAAGCTTTCTTTGTTGCCGTTTTTCAGTTCCTTCGCTTCTGTTCTCCTCAGCAAATGTTCGGACGTTTTGAGTTCCGGTGCCCCAGCATTCTGTAGAGAACGCAAAAGTCCTGACATACTCCTAGTAAGCGCGCGAAAGAAGACATGACGCTGCTGTTCACATACCTGGCACAAGAGATATCAGCGAATACTGAAACGTGCATAAATGCTCAACTGGATATCCATAGAACAATATCTAATTTGCTCGTATTTACGGGTTATACACGTCAATCCCTGTATTTAAATAGCTTACTCGTTTTTCAAGCAATAGAAGCTTAAGTAGTATCAACGCTTTTGACTTAAACTTGAAAAGAAACTCTCGTAGTGAAGTACCTGTTGCGCTGCATTAGAACTACGATATTTAACCCCCAAAAACTCTTACCCATGTAAAGCATGGAATCGTCTATTGACCCATAAAACGAGCTAGTAAGGCTACTATACAGATTCTAATAGGAAATCATTGAAAATAAGAAAAAGTAATAAATAAAACTGAAAGCAACTTACACGCAAAATAGCCAATTGGGTAAAGTCCCTTTGATTAAACCAAGCCGCTGTAATAACAGCCAGTTTTTGCCGCAGGAGACCAAATATAGGCTAAATCAGAGCATCAGAGTTTTCTGGAAGAGAACAGTTCCTATTTATGATAGCTTACTTGTTGTGCTAAAATAACTACTGCTTTCTGAACGATGGATCTTGTGATGTCAGGCGTTGTTACAACCAAATCCTACATAGATGTGAGCACGTGCTTGCTTCACTGGCAAAGATTCAATATTTCGTACCTTGGATGCAATCTGTCTATTACATGATATACCAAACAGTGTCGATTTTGCCACGGACCACCCGGGTACTGGAGGAAGATGGAAATATGCAAGATCCTCGTCTTTCTGATGTGCGCCATCTAGTTTGTAACTATTAACTATGCTTTCCTCAGCTTGGGTTCGTTCCCTACCAGGCAGTGCAAGGAACGGTAGAAAGCTCCATTCTTCCGGCAATTCCAACTTCTCTAGCATTGTTTGGTCGGCTGCGTAAGAATTAGGTTGACGTGGTAAGGGAGGGATACAGAATTCAACAATAGGACCACAAGCATGATGGAAGCCAACAACGAGAACGGCGGCAATTTGTTGATCCTGGTTTTGGTCTAGCGATGGTAAGAAGGAGGGTGACTCAATATCAGATTGGTTTCTATCCATTTTATGCGACGTGTCGACATCCTCGACCTGGGGTGGCGATGAACTTTCCATTGGTAAAAGCACTTTATGCAAACGACTTCTGCAGTCCATTAAATTGGGTTATGGCCAGTCACCGGGGCAGTGGGGCTCCATTTGAAATACAGCAGCGTATAATATTAATATTGATTCAAGAGTGTAGTCTTTATTGACACCATCCTTCTATCAAAGTGATAGGATGAAAATCAGACTCAGGGTTTTGCAGTAATGATATGAAATATTCAATAAATAACCCCCACCTAACGCCCCTCACTGGTCATTGAACGAGTGGCCTGTGCTTCCTGCCAATAAACAAAGCCCGAAGCCTGCAAAAGATCCTGTTGTTTTAGTAACCCCGCTGCCTCTTCAACTGATAATCCGCATTGCGGCCACCCTGAAAAGGTTGATGACAAATCATTTTTTTTAGTTCGAAGTTTGAGTTCATCTCCCCAAGTGAAGATTTATTATAAGCAATTCAATAATGCTATCTTACTGCTAGAAACTTCTTAGTATTACCGATCATGCTGCTTAAGCGTCAGGGCCATTCTGCAACAGCGCTCGCTCCAAATTTTTATAGAATAGTGGTTCCGCTAGTGACAGACACTTTAATGCCCGTTCAGCGCTCTTCCAATCATGTTCTTGAACTGACGTTCACCTTTTTTTTAAAACGAAAAACGAGCCGAATGCCAATTGTCTTTTCACAGTTACAAAATGTCGACGGCATTGACAATCAATGATTTACCAGCGGAACTCATTGTCATGAGTTGTCAAAATCTTGATCTCTGTTCACTCATGAATTTTATGGATACCTGCCGACGTTTCCGTCACTTCCTGCTCACATCAACGTTGTCATGGAGACGGATAGTCATCGATTTCAGGTACGGCAACATTTCCGAGATCTACGCTGCACTGCGACGATTGAAAGACTCTAATGGACTTCGGTTCCTTGTACAAGAAGTAAGGTAATAAAGAGTATCCTTTCTTTAGATCTGACTCGTTTTCTGTTTCGCCAAGGTGAATATGGATAATACCGATGATCCTAATCTTTCGCTCATCGTAATGCTTGCCAAGTTTCCTCAATTGCGGTATCTTAGCGCGCAGAATCGATGCGAAAACACAAACCTCGAAGCAGATGCCAAATTTTTACAGGAGCATTTGAATCGTGGGGTATTTACGCCACATACGTTAGCACTAGAGCGATTGAACATTTACCATCGCTTTATGGGAAACGAACCATACCTTGAAGCGTTTCAGAAAGTGTTAAATCGACTTTCCCGGAAACCAGTACAGCTAGATACCTGGCGATGTCCTGGAAGTTGCAATCGGGTTATAAGTTACAGTAGGTGCTGGTTTTGCTATCAGGCATTCGAGCTCTGCTGGACTTGTTCGTCATCATGCAATGGGTGCCAACGACGACGGTTACCACCCTTGGCTAACGATCAAATGGCTCTTTCGCATCAAAAATCACAGCAAAAACCACAAAACGATGTAGAGAACTATTTCAGCGTGTTTTCATGATAAAAAAGAAGCATCCTAATACAAATTACATACCTTACTTGATTTATTTTATATGTTGGCTAAGAAAGGTTTAAATCTATGCGTCACGGATATACTCTATGCATTAACGCGAAATATTATGAAAAACAGTTCAAAAACCTGCAAACTCCAATTCACGTCATTACAAACTCCGCTTGGCGATGTACGCAAGATTTGCTCGTAGAGCCCCGGCGAGCTTAGAGTGAGCATGGACACGACCAAATATCGGCGTAAAGCATGCCTGCTTACGCTAGGTTTGTTATACGTTTTCTTATGTGTAACACCTGTGAGCGCCATCTATCAATCGGAGGCTGGCGTGTTTGACTGGTAAAGAGAACAACCTCATGGCAGCCGCTCATCTACTGATGTTAGGCATCATTCTTGGGTGGGCAAAGTCCGTCAGGCGTTATTGTTGGACACAACTCACTTAGCTGTATCTACGGACCGCAATGTGTTAGCATCATTAGACGTGGATACGGGCACTATTGGTATGTAAGAAAAGCTTTGGATAAATATAGTGGAGTACTGATTGCATTTAGCTTGGCGACAACTTCTTGATGAGCCAATCGTAGATATGAAAGTCTCGGATAAGGGTAGATTGCCACAACGTTAAGTGGAGTTCTATGTTCTAAGTCCAACGTAGGTGTTCTCACCGTTGGTGGTCGCGTGCGATTTTGGGACAGCAAAACCGGTCGACTAGTCTGGGAACAGGCATCATTATCAAATGCATCCTCGGCGGCTTGGTATAATGGTGGTGTGTTGGTTGCCGATCAAGCGCAGATAATTATGACCTCGATTGATGGGAAAGAACTATGGAAATTGGAAAATGAGGGTGAACCTATCGCTATTTATCCTCAAGATGATGCGTTGTATATAATCAATCGACAGCAGAACGAACTTCAGATCAAATCTGTAGATGATAGCGGAGCGATAGTAGAGAAAATCTCGCTAGCTTATCGCGCGGTTAGCGACACCCTCGCGATTAGCAACAAGTATTTGATATGGATTGAAGATGGCAGTTTGAAATGGAATCGGATTGGCACAAAGAAGGTCTTAACGAAGCAGATCACAGTAAGTTGTTTTTCAAAAGTCGTGCTGTGTTTAGTTGACATTAGATTGGCGTAGTCCATGTTCGATCAATCTTCCTTGTTTAAGTCAGCTATCACAGAGTCTTTGCGAACTGTTACTGCAAAAGCCGAGTTTGATACATTTTTTATCACCTCATTTGTGGAGATCGGGGAGGATACTGTTGCCAAAACGTCTGCCGCATGTAGGATATCTGATGATGGCAACCAAGTAGTCCTTATTCGGGATTTCGGTCTTAAGGTATGTGATTATTAGATATGGTATCGTAGCTTACAAGAGTAAAAGGCGGGTTTTGACTACGTGGATTCTCTGGACAAATCCATTGTGCGTTTTGCAAGAACATCAGATTCTAGCTTTGTTGTCGACTTGATAACGTCAGATGCAACATCAACCTCCGGCCAAGTCAGCATTCAACACGATTTTACGCTTACAGGTGACATTGCTTTAGCCAAACTACTTCATTCTTCGCCGTTTCGTACAGTGATCATTACCACTAGTGGGTCAATGTTTATGTACGATGAAGAGAACATAGTTTGGAGTCGTGAGGAAGCACTAGCGCATACCACAGCTTCTGAATTCTTAGATCTTCCCGAAAAACAGCTATGGACGCAAATGGCAGACGAATTATCGGAATCAGCAGAAGAGCAGATGATTGTACACCCGTTGACTCGCTATGTGCGTCGTCTCAAGACCCACTTCGCTGAACTGCGTGATTTACCAAGTTGGATCAGTTCCCGACTTGCTAGTTTTAGTACGTCTCAAAAGCAAGACATCATCTCGTTGAGCGATGCCCAAAGTTGCTGGAAAAACTCGACAGCCGAATCCGAAATCCTGTATCGAGACAATTTCGGTCTGAGAAAGCTGTTAATCTCGGTCACGAGCACTGGAAAGATTGTCGCTCAAGATTCTGCTCACAAAGGCACCATTGTGTGGAGCAGATATTTCGGTAATGTTGAGTTTAAGCATGTATTGGTTGTTAGAGCTCTCGCGGTGAAGTTCCCTCCTCTCATTGTTGCCATCGGAGAAAAAGTAGAGGATGGCTATGGCACTATGTATTTCTACCGCTTAAATGCACTGACTGGCCAAGATTATGTCTCTTCAATTCCTAACTCAGACGAGTTCTTCGAGCCACAACTGGTAACTGAATCTCGCATCTCGAAAGTGATGCGATTACCGATAGAAGAACCAGACGAAAGGACACATATTTTGGCTCTGTATGAACCGAGCACGACCCGAGTCTACATCTATCCAGACACTCCCAGCGCGCGAGAAGCGTTCCAGCGATTTAGACCCCAGTTTTACTTTGTACATCAAGGAAAAGATGGTTCCTTCGGTGGTTTTCAAGTCAAAGAAGGATACCGCGGCAGTCTAACCGCATCGTCTGTATGGACGTTGAATCTACCAGCTGAAGAAACTATTACGGCTGTGAGCGATCGTCAACCTTATGAAAAAGTCGCTTTGCTCGGCCGCGTTCTAGGAAACCGCAACGTGTTGTACAAGTATCTCAATCCTCACCTGTTTGCCGTTGCGACAGTTAACGCTTCTCAGCAATCACTTACTATACGTCTCGTGGATGCGGTCAAAGGCGCCATCTTGTACGAAACAACTCACAGTAATACAGATATAAACAATCAGGTCCATATTGTGCAATCTGAAAACTGGGTTGTGTATCATTACTGGAGCAATGATGCACGGTCCAGAGGTTACCAAGCAGTGGTGTTAGAACTGTTTGAAGGCCAGAACGAGAACGAGCGCGTAGTGAGGTAGATATCGAGAATTCTCGGAAAAATGTCTAATGCAAGATTTCCTAGCACAAATTTCTCTTCGTTTGCGAACGCAGGACCGTATGTTCGCTCTTCGTCGTTCGCTTTTCCTCATGCTGTCAATACCATTGGCGTGACGACCACTAGAAATGGCATATCAACACGAGCAATTCTGTGTAAGTTCTTGTCTCGGATTTATTATACCTTAATTTGACGTGTGTATACTACTATTAGTTGGTTTACCCACTCATCAAATTATGGCGGTGAACAAGCGATTACTGGATCCTCGCAGACCTACGGATAAACCTAGTAAAGACGACCAAGAGGAAGCTCTTATCCCATATGCGCCAATTGCCGATGAACGCCGGAGTTTCTTGACATATAACTTGGAGGTAACATAATAAATCGCGAGTACGGAGAAAAGTTACCCTAACATATGACATTCTTAGGTGATTGGTATCCAGCATATCATTACTGCCTCAGCATTGCTGGAATCTACCTCACTAGTCTTTGCACATGGTCTTGATACATTCTTTAGCAAGTCCTCGCCTAGCAGACAGTTTGATGTATTAAGCGAAGAATTCTCGAAATCCCAGCTCTTGCTCACGATTGCAGGCTTGATCGGTGGTATCTTAGTAGCTGGCCCAATGGTTCGTAGAAAGCGAATTAATGCACTTTGGATGTAAAACAGAGAAGAAGGAAAATATATTTAACGTACCTGTGAAAAGAAAGCAAAAACATTGACAACGTTTTGCGTTTTCGGATACTCCGTGTTAATTACCATACTTGGAGTTATCTTGCAATGATACAAACAGAAAACGTCACCTCAGGTGATTATTTTCTCTTACTGTCGTTACAAACGACATATGTCAACATTTTAGCGGGAAATATATTTCTAAAACAGCTATGAATATGTCAAATCGTTATCATTTCTGACAAACTAATAACAAAGCCTTCCTCAGACTACGTCTTTGACAGAACCGTCGCTTACACATACACTTACTCTTATATTCAAATACTTATTTGACTCGTATCAAACAAATAAGTAATTGTGCTCCGTACATAAGGTTGTGTACCACCTTGGAAGAAGTTAGCTTAAAAGCTACAAAAGCAAGATTCAATATGATTGTTTGTTATATCTTAGACTCAATACAGCAAATAACCGTAAGAGAAAAATCGGATGTGTTTGCTGTCTCTTTTAAGGCTCAAGCAGTATTCCAGAGAAAGTTTGCTTGCCAGAAGACAATTGTCCCGTTTGAACCCAACGTCCCAGCTAACAACAATAGGACGTAGATGAGGTCAGTTGCTTGACTAGATAACGATGACGAACATTTTCAACAAACATACCTGCTGTGCTGATGGTTCTTGAACGTATATTGAATTTGAAATTGATACTGCAGTACAGAACACATTACCATCCTGCCCTTTAATACACAACGGAAATGGGTGCGTTCATAGAGACCTAAATAGCAACCATAAATGCTCGAAGCTTGAGTCCTTGTATTTAACACTGACGAAGCGTCAAACACTGAATGTATCGGAGATTATGAGTTGCGATTCATTGGTACCTCGAAGTGAGAAAAAGCTATTCCCCATCACGCCAAGTAAGTTACCAAAAGAAAAAAAAAAAAAAAAGGAAAATAGTCCTTTCATTCATAGTGCATTTGCACCATGCCCAAGCTCAGTCGATAAATCATGCTTTGAGAATGCGTTGGGCAAGAAATAGGATACGTGTTTTTTATTATTGACATGAGTTAAATTTATGGAATTTGGATGATGGACTTCATTTTCTTGCTTGAACCGCAAGGGCGCCCGCGCTTCTTACGTTCTGCATCCACACACTCACAGGCCTTGTTCAGACGGATACATCGTATGCACGGACGTTGAGCATCACAGGCCACGTGGGATGCCTTGCAACCCACGCACGCTTTCCTGACATAAACCATACCTTGATTCATATCCACCGAGGTGGAGCCTTGGCCAGCATAAAAGGAACTAGAGCTTGACGATAAACTCGAAGAAGAAATTGCTAGATCTGAATTAGATCCATCAGGATACAACTGATGAAATATAGTCGGATCCACATGTATAGAGTTTGGCTCCATTAAAGCTGATGATGAGGCATGATATTCCTGATGAACACGTAGGGTCGATGCGAAAGAGGTGGACATGGATCCAGGGTAGCTCGGAAGTTGGGCCTGACTCACATTCGCTGGCGATAATGGATAAGTGCACGTCGTACATGGATGATAAACGGACTCCATTGATGAAGTAGGACTAGATTGAAATTGTCTTGAATCCATCGGTGGTGTAAGTGGGTACTCTGGAACTGTTGCTGGCCGAGAGCCAAATGGATGCTTAAAGTTTGTATCGCCAGGAAAATGACACGATTGGTAGGCTTGTGAGGCAGGACTTGAATAGAAGCTCTGATACTGCTTTGGCGTCGCCGGCAGATATTGCGTTCGTTGTTGACTCGATGACAAAGCCTCCAGCGATGACTCAAATATTGTAGGTGGGTAAGGCTTATAGGTGGTTGACAGAAGGGAAGCGTACATGTTGTCAGGCGTCATCATCGTTTGGGAAGGAACATGGTTCTCGCTTATATCAGATATATTATGAACGGGCCCATGCAATGTTTCTGTGCTTTGATCAGTTTCAAAGGCATTCGGCGAATTTCCTTCGGAAAAGAACGTAGCTAACAATGCTAGATTGCTGTAATCCACAGACTCGGTTTCATTCAGATCCCACGGGCTAGCACTGAAGCTCTCAATATTGCCACTGTTTCTGGACATTACAGTGAGGATACTGCAGATTAAATAGAAGAAAAAAGGTCTGTAGTAAAAAGCGTATGTCGTTTTTTTTTAATTGAATTCTCTATGTTTGTTTAAACTGCACAATCAATCCCATCAGACGATTCAAATTTGTTAGTGTTGTCACTGCAGTCATAATGTTAATACAAAGTCTTGTCTATATGTTTCATGATACACTAGGTAAAACATATAGAATCAAGGCAGTTGTTATGTTGCAATCTAGGTCAATAGCTCTAACGTTGATCAGATATTTGAGAAATGAGGACGGGGCTGTTAAGATAACTTGAAAGGGGAAGAAAATAACCGAGAGAGAAGCCTTCGTAGAGTTAGGCAAAACGAAGCACGTAAACTCATCAATTGTAGTAGCACGCCTCTCTAAGCCATAGATGACCAAATGGTCGACCCGCGCTGACCGGATATAGAACTGCCTGCTTCCTATTTTGAAGCTGTCTTATTGTGAGCAAGGGTGAAAAAGCCCAATGCCACAATTTTCGTACTCCGGATAGGCTGACGAACGGTAGGCTTTTGTTCTATTTCGAATCCATGACAAGTGATGTAGTAGCATCACATTCTCGCTCAAACCACACCAAAAAATGTAGAAATTCTTTTATTAGCATACATTATCAAGCTTGTACTAATAGATCAAAGCTAACCTGAAACAAAAAGATAAAAGAAGAAAAAAGCTGCAGGCGGAGCCGCAAGTGCCACTCTTCGGTGTTAACCGGAACGCGTCGTTTTGACGAGGTGTACAAAACATACAAAATATGTCATATGCCGATCTCTATAACGAGGCAATAATGTGGTGATATTAAAGACGTTGTTTCTAGAACTGCAGTATATCGCCAACATCAAAAACTGGGAAACATCCTGCCTGCCATGTGGTGTATCCCCCACCAGATGATCTCTAAAAACACAGTAACAACAATCTAGAACAGCTGTACAACTTCGGAAGTGTATTATGGCTGCGGACGACGTTTCGCTAGTATCTTAAAAATGATTGAGGCAAAGTAAAAAGAAGATTGGTCCATAAAAACTGGGTCTAAGCCATGAAACGTGTACAGCAAGTTGATATGCCAACTAGCGCCTCCAATTCAAGTGCCGCCCTGCTGTGCGAAACTCTTTACCATGACTTAGCGTATTAAGGGTTGATTACTACTTGCATCAGTAAACCTATTTTTTATAGATAAAACATGTATAGAATGTGTTACGTCAAGCAAAGATGTACTTTATTTTAAGAACAATGTTCTGCTCTTTGAATCGATTATAGTCTTGGGGCAATGTTAGTCATTGTGGAAAAAAAAAAGTAAGCGAGAAATGAATTGATTTGCATAATGATTGTACATATGATATGAGGAGGAAAGAGAAGGAGGAAGAGGAAAAATAAAAGAATGCATGAAGACAACAAAAGAATAAGCAAAAAGGACAATTGAAGTACATGGAAAGGAAAAAGAAAAATTTACAAAAAAAATATGTTGGGGCATATGGATGAAGAAAGTAGACATGAATTGGACATAGGAAATCAGATCTTAGATAAAGGGACCGGTGATAGAAGGAAACTAAGTATGACTTTTGTTGGGATTGTTTATACAACGTTTGCCATGTCGTAAAAGGACGTCTTTTCGCGTAAAGTCGCGATGGCATATGGTGCACGTAAATTTGCGTCCAGCACTGTGTGATCGCGTGGATTTGTAGTGTCGTAGAAGTTCTTGATGCCTTCCGAAGCTGCGGTTACATTGGAAACAATATCGTTTATAATGCGAGGGATCTTGGGGGAGATTATTCTTTGTTAAAGAAGTCATTCCTTGATCGAGTTGTGCCAGTATAGCCGTAGTTTCAAAAGAATTGTCGAGCAAGCCTACTGATGAAGAAGTGATAGTGTCCGTTTCAACGGTTCGGTAGACAAGCTGGGGTAAGACTGGCGTATGTTCAGCCGGAAAACTAGGGGAGGTGCTGGCTGGGGTATGGGCTGGAGAGATCATTTTCTCATTTTGAACTGCTGGATCGGCTGCCATGCTTTCCGTCATAGTTCGAAAAGAATCCGATGGAGAAGGGGGAAACGCATCCACAGCTTGATTTTCACAACCAGGAAGAGGGTCCACCAGGCCTGTTGCGGTATCGGAAGCATCAGAACCAGAATCTTGTAGTTCTTGCCATCCAGTCGACGGAGATCTCAACAGTTCTTTCTGCACCATTGCCAAGTTGTCGTCCAACTGAACAACATCAAGAGCTATTTTATCCACTAATTCTTTAAGATGGGAAGGTTGCTGGGCCATCTGTGGGATAGTGCAGTTGTGCAATTCTGCATGGGCCATTTGGAGCAATGTCCTAAGAATGCAAATAGACCTGTAGGGGTCCGAAGAGCGTTGTTGCATCATTGTCTCCAAGTTTTGGGAAGTAACATAGGTCGAATTCATTGTAGTTATTCGATGGGAAAGGTGGAGAGGGACAGCCCCTATATATAAAAGATCCTGGAAATGAAAGGTGGTTGCAAAAAGAGATCGTTGTTTAGCCACGCCGCCACTAGGGGAACACACCACAAATCCCGCCACCACTTTGGGTGGCACTCTTTATTTTTAACGCTAAGACTCATAATGACGGGCGAGTGGAAAACGTAGTCCGCCCCACTTTAGCTGGGTGCCAATCGGAAACCACTTAATTCGCCATCACCGTCGAATGTACTAATGATTTGCTTAATAAACTAATTATTCCTCTTTCTTTCGATTAGAAGACTCTTACATAACCACAAGTAGTATCTAGCTAACTGAACCGATGGCAACAGTAATAGATCGGGGAAATCAGTAACCTGTCAATTCGGAACGATCCGAGTGTAACCACTTGTAAAAAAAAATAGAAAGGAAAATCCCTATTGTACACTATAACTATTGTTTTCTTGGCAACGTGTATACCCATTATAGTATGTATGTTAGTAATTTAGGTGTGCGTGTGTGTGGTTATATTGTATTACTTTAAAAGGAGATTCTTTTTCCCAATTATTGATGCCAAGCAGTAGAAGACACCACCAAATCGTCCGCAGTCGTGTGTCATGAAAAAGACATAACCCAGACTGTGTAGATAAAATTCCACGATGAATATGAGTTTGAGTCACAATATCCACTTTAATTGTTTGTCCGTTGTGGATTCGCGTTTCTACGCGGAAAGTTACGAACAGTAACTTGTGCCATCCTTACCGTAACGGGATCGTTTGAGTCACATTTTTCATTCTCCATCTTATACCGATAATTCCAGCCCCGTTGGTTTGACTACGTGTGGCGCTGCACCAGGATATCAGTTACACATTGCTGCGGCATGGACATATTTGGTCTCTTGGCGCCATAATGTAAACGGGTTACTCTACATTGCTTTTCTATTGGCGGATGAGGAACCCCTTTTTTGTTTTCCGTTTGTGGACGTAGTTTAACTGTTACGATGTCACCATTGGAAACCGACATTTCCAGAATGTCGGCTGAAGCCTAACGCAGCCAAGACAACGATAGCACCATCTGTGACTTTATCTCAGCAGTGGTTTGGTGGAGTTTGGTGGTGTGTTTGACTGGATGGTGTGATGACGCAGTTGCGGACCAAAAAACAGAAGAGATGCCGAGTGATTATCGCTGCAGCTAATGAGTTTGTACGGAATATCAATTCTTTTCGGCAGAGACAAACTACTCCATGGACACAACAGATGAACATGATGTGCAATCAGCAAGCAGTAAACCTTAATATTTGATATACCAGACCACATTTTTGACTTCAGAAAAACGATAAAAGAGTCTGACTGGTTTACGACATAGTTGCATCATATGCATATTAGAAAGTTCGTCATGCCGCAATACAAAAAGCAAGCCGCAAAAACATGTGGATCGAATTGAACAAGCATATCCAACAATATCAAGGAATCTATCAGTCCAGGTTTTCACCAATTTAACGTGCTACCACAATGGCGTCCGAGTCAAATTAGCGCCTGCCGTAGAATAGAGCAGTAACCAAATGCAACTAGCATTTTCCCGCATTGGGAGCACTTGAATATATGTTGTACTATGGCTAGGATAGCTTTGCCTAATTATACAAGTTTAAAGAGAACGGAAACATAAGTCTTACGAAACTTTGACAGATGGGAGCGATGGGAATGAAAGGCGAAGTATCGCTAGGTTGTCGTAGTAGATAAGATGAGAACACATCATTTATACCAGTTTTATTATGTTATCCAGGTATGCTACGACCACGACGTTTATAAGATGTGACAAGCTCCTTATCATCAGCTTGACGGTGATTTGAAGAGTTTTGTAGGCTTGATCTTTTCCGACACTCTCGAATCAGAGGTATTCCTGCTTTAGTCCACCAGCCAATACTTTCGATAGCTTCCTGGGATCGAGAAAATGGAAGCGCTTGAAAGACATGGACCATATCCTAAAACGAAAAGCTTCATAAAACCACAGTCCCGTTATCCTGAGTCTTTACCTCGTATTCTTCGTAATACACAATAGTGGTTTTGGAAGCACTTATCTTCGACGCGATATCCCTAATTTCATCGCGTAATGTATCACATCCCCCGGACTGAATCAAGATAGGTGGTAGATGTTCAAAGTGGTCGGCAAATATGGGTGACACGTAAGGATGGCGGATAAGGCTATCGAACTGATCAGGATGAAGGTAAAACAAAGCTGGGTTGAGATGATGAGACTCTTTAGGCCTAGGAGGCAAGTAATCGTACAATGACGCGTCGTTCCAGCTCGGGTAGGAATATGTCATATCAACCCATGGCTATAACGTAACATGAGATTACTTCATTGATTATCGGCATACCGACAAAAGCACAGCTCCTTCAGGTTGTGGAAGGCCATGATCGCGCAAGAAAAGCATCATAGCCAAGCAAAGTCCTGCTCCTGCGGAATCTCCCATAAGCAGGATATTTTCAGCTTTGTAACCAAGTCCTTCCGGATCAATAAGATGGAAAAATGTCTGTACTGCGTCATGAAGCTGCCCAGGAAATCGTACTTCTGGGGAAAGCCTATAATTGACAGCTGACCAGGAAATCAGCATTACTGGTGATAAAATGGTGTTATGCTACTCAACGATCTCACCTAATAACCTCCGATGGGTCGTCTTGCTCAGTTTATAGGTCAGCGATCGATATGTCTGTGCATTCATCGTACAGAAACCGCCACCGTGTATGTATAAAACCGTCTTTTCGTTGTTCTTGCTGTTCCACCAAAACTGGTTATGCCTGATACTATCTTTGTGTGATTGATTTTGTCCTTGATTTGCCAACATCCATTCCGCCTGGATCAATCTCATGCCGTCTTCATCTGTATCTGCTTGTTTTAATATACCGCATAGTCCTCGATGTTTAGCGTAGAATGATCCATCTTCGATTGTGCAATTTCGAGGTGTAAAAATTCTAGGAGTGACAAGCACGAGTCTCCAGAAACCCAAACTGTTAGCCATGGACTGATCCCTGGCAGCTTGCAAGATGCTCATTATTATCGTAGTCTGAAGATCCCAGCTCGGCCGTTTCGGCTTGCAGGTAATATGCAACCAAAGGTCGGACATCAAACGACAGATGCTTACGGGAATGTGCCCAATCAATTGGCATAATTCTCGAACTAACACAGATTCCAGGGTATTTTTTTCAGGTATTATAATGGGCACCGGTCTTTTGGCTATCGGGCGACAACATCCTTTAATGCTGCATGGTTGCACCAATTTCACTACCGTCATGCTGGAATGTGGGAATAAGCGAAAAAAAGAGCAAAGAGTGTGAAAATAATGTCTTCTTTTAATCAACCCCATTACTATTTACAAACATATGAAAATCAGAGGATAGACATGACTCCCAGTCACTGGTGACAGTTGTTCCTCTTTTCCTCAACCATATATCCATCGGAAAGATCATAAGTAGCCGATTACTGCTTCACGTTGCCACATGCATGCTATCATTTTACCCCATATTGATTAGTTCATTTTGCAATAACACGTAAAAAGGATTATACCTAGATCCTTTGCTGTTCTTCCTTGTTTGTCCACTTTTGTTTTGTCGATCGCCTTCTCTAGTAAGAATTGCACAATTTTGACGTTCCCTTCTTTGGCAGCATGCATCAGAGGTGTCCACCGATCCCAGGTATCTGGCACATCCCAATGCACAACCCATTTATGTTCCTCCGCAATCTGTGCTATCAGTTGAAGTACATCCAGATGACCCATCATCGAAGCATGATGGATCATATTACGTCCGATTGCGTCTGTCTCATTTGGATCCGCGCCCTGATTTAATAGATATTCTAGCAAAGTCAAATTTCTCGAAACAACAGCATCTAACAATATGTTCCGTCCTGATTTATCACGATGAGCTAATAAAGCAGATAACGGTACCGGTGCATTGGAGACCAGATCCATAATAATCTGCAACGAACTATCTGGGGTATCGCACAGTGCTGCTGCTATTTGAACAGGTAATCGACCGGAATTCGTTGACTTGATGATCGCTTTCGGACACTGTCTTGCAAGATAGCTTGCCATATCAGAATGGCCTATCAGCAATCCAAAATTTCTTTCAGCAAAACGGACCAGTCGACGTAATTTGCGATTCTCACCCTGCTGTACGGCAAGATGGAGTGCCGTTCTTCCGTCTTTCGTGGCGCGGTCCAGCAAGGCACCAGCATCCACTAATACCTTGACAATGTCCAAACGCCCTTTCATAGCTAATAAACGGCCATCTAGTTAATTAAAGGAATAGACTTTATGGCACCAATATCACCTGCTATCATAATAGGTGTCCAATCGCCTCGCTTTAATGCATTAACGTCCACTTTGCAGACATTTACAAGGTAGGAGACACACTCCAACGAATCAATAGCCTCATGCAGTGGTTGTCTCCCTGCCAGACATAAGTGTGTTAACTTATCTGGTTCCCGAATACTGTAGTTTACCATGATCATTAACAGCACCCATATTTGCACCGTGCTTGTGCAACATCTTTAACATGGCTATGGAATGGATCCTTGCAGCAAAATGGACCAGAGCATCGCCATGGTTGTCTTTGGCATCAATCAATTCTACTTTGTTGTCGCATTCATTCAACGTCTTTCCGAGTAATTCGGCCGTTTGGATTTGGAACCATTCATTACTCATGTTTGCAATAACAAGTGTGCAGAAAGTCACGAACGAAAATTTCATGCTGAAACACTGCTTACCAGTGGACCAAACTGGTTCCCTTTTGCTTCAGGATATCTCGAATATGTATCGCTTAAGGATGTTGCAAGCTCGTAAATGCTGATTATTTATCCGATTACCTAAGAATCAATAAGCATCTAATATAGCTCAGTTGCGTGCAAATTTGAGTCGTAATTTCCTTACTCTCAGGATACTGACCTTAGGGAACGTATCACTTTCACTTGCTTGAATCCTTCGGACATCGAAAAATGAGGTCTTTCATGCGAGTTTATTCTTTCCTCTGCCTTTTCATCATCATCTTCTTTTTTATTTTATTTAACACTATGTACTGCTTTTCTAGATGAAGATAAGTAAGTTATGTATATTGTTACGATAGTAAAATGTGTGTCATGCATATTGTTTTCTGGTTAAACAAGCCATGGAGACGCGGATGTGTCCATAGCAACCGCATTAATTCACGTCGACAAATATCTATGCAGACTACTAATTTCGCATCATCCGTTAATATAATGTTACTGCAAATAAAATGTAGGACACTACTCCTTGTAGGTTTGCGTACTACTTGTCTCCGCCATCCTGCTGCGCTCGCGGTGCATATAGCATTAATAAATAAACCAATACTTCATTTATATTGTTAAATTGAGCAAGTATGATGCATTTTTTAGCTTAAATTACACATTTTAACGGTTTGCTAAAAAAAAAGTACAGAAGTACACATACCTCTAACATGAACCTGAAATGACATGCTCTATGCAAATTCGGAGTGAGACCATTGGCTATTTTCGGAATCAGAACCAGAGAGTGAGCGCTGCGCATACCCACAAAAAGAGAGACGGCGAGAACAGATAATGTGCAGAAAATACAGGTAGGAAAATGCAGTGATCACTGTGTTTGTAGTACAGTCTTATAGATGTAAGAAAGTATGTTCTTGCAAAAAGAGAAGCAAGGGTAAACGTCGGCTATTCTGTCAGTCGATCTATCTGAATAGCTTAAGTGTTGTATTCAGGTAAGACGTCCAAAAGAAAATAAAACCAGAATATGCCTGAATAGGTCAAATAAAATCATGAGGATAGAGTTGCAGGAGTGCCGAACCATTGTTATTGAATGAATGTGGAAGGCTTAATGGTTATGTCATCCCCTAGCCTACTCTATGGTATCATCGTGTAAGATGGTGATAAGAAGATATTAGAGATGATGTATCAAGGCAAGAAAAGGCCGATTGTGTAGTATTAAACTAGTGCATCCGTCTTTGGGGATGCAGGTGCAGAGCATGTCTGCAGGATGTAAAGGATGAGAGTATTAATGGTATCCCGTAGACATGCATGCTTAACAGTTTCGACCTCATTCTGTATTATAGATCGCGTATTTTATGTACAAGGAAAGGGAGTTAGAAGTCTTGTATGTTTGACTTCCCTTTTGATGAATGGTAAACCTATGGGAAATTTCTTCTTGACCCCCTTAACCTACATGCAGCTATTCGCACGTCCGCACTGTTTATCGGCGAAAAGCACCGAAGGGCTTGAGGGAGAGGATGCAGAGTGACCTGCACGTGATAGGCAACCAACCGAACAACGAGGAGCGACAAAAGATCAGCCGCTGCAATGCGATCTGAGGAGACTCGCATCGCGCCCGCCTTTTTTCTTCTTCCTCTTTTCTTTTTCTTCATTGACCAACTTATTGTTGTCTTCCTCCCAGTTTAGAATGATTGATCAGACATATATGGTAATCCATGCAATTGACCATCATCACTAGCAAACTAAAGATGATCATCGCCGTCCAAGGCGACCTCCAACTCATTAAGGATATCGCCCCATCTCCACTGTCTCTCTCCCCCCCCTTTTTTTTTGCCACCGTCAACATTGACTGCAGCATTTACTCTTTCTCCCTCTTTATTTAATTACATCTATTTGATTGTTCCTTTTCTTTCTCTTTCTCTTCTTTTCCTCTTCTTTTTCCTTACCGTTCCTCCTTTTTTAGGTTTATTGAAGGTCATACTTGTTTTTTTATTTACTTGTACTATACCATTATTGTACAAAAAGAAACTATAACTGTATCATTATCTTCCACGCCATGACAACGCCACCTTCGATACTCACGTCATCGAAGAAAAAAATCGATATTGACGATATGCCCACCAACGAAAACATCGCTGAACGGATGGCCGCTATTGACGAACTCAAACTATTCCTTTCGACAGCTACCAATGACTGGCAACCTGATAGATCGATTCGCTGTTTTGAGCTACCTTCTGGCGAAAACGTATCATGCGTGCTATGGAACGATCTTTTCCATATCACAGGCACAGATATTATTCGATCCCTCACCTTTCGCTTTCGTGCCTTCGGTCGACCAGTATGCAATCCCAAGAAGTTTGAAGAGGGCGTCTTCAGCGATCTTCGAAACCTAAAGCCAGGTACAGATGCTTGCTTGGAAGAACCAAAATCAGAATTTCTTGAGATGTTATGCAAGAATAACTGCATCCGGACACAGAAGAAGCAAAAGGTCTTTTACTGGTTTTCCGTTCCACATGATCGACTTTTCTTAGACGCATTAGAACGTGATCTTAAACGTGAAAATAGTGGAGTTGATCCCACCAGTGTGGCTGTGGCAGAGCCCGCATTGTCCCTTTCCTTGGATACCACGCAAGAACTATTTGATCAACTCAAAAAATCCATGTCGCTGTCCGCTGAAGCGACGGCCGAAGCGTTAGAAGTACCACGTGCAGAAAAGACCCCAGGTATGTAAAAAATAGGGACAGAATATAATGGGAAGGGATGATGGTGAGGATGCAAAGATTATCTCCATGATGCTGATTTACGGACAGATACCCGCAACATGACGTGTATCACCCGCACAGCAAAAGATCCTTGGATTCCATCAAGTCACGCCTCCTCTGAACGACAATCACGCGTCCCATCGCACCCTGCTGATGTGGTCCAGCAACCTGCATTCAACGATCAAAAGCCTACCTCGATTTGCAGCCCATTAACACCAACTGCATCAAAGCCTGTCGCTGATGGCCCAACCAATCCGATACCAGGTGTAGCCCATGAGCGCTCATTCACCAGTATTATTCCTTCCAAGTCCAGTGATTGGCAATCGAAGACAAAAACGATCTTTGGGATGTTTTCATTGTTTGAAGGATCCCCCAATTACAAACAGCGTAGAAGACGTACTTTGTCCTTATGCTCACCGCAACCCTCCGCTGTGTCTGGGCGCCCCTGCCGCCATCCAGTATCCGTTGCTGAGAGCACCATTTCGCGACCAACTTTGATCTCCGCTGCCTCGTATCAAGCATTGGCCTCCCTCACCAATTCCTTGACGGACGACCGATCCGATCTGAATTATACTTACACCTGTCCTTTGGGAAGCTGTGGTCGTCTTTTCAAGCGTTTGGAACATTTGAGGCGTCATTTGCGCACACATACTATGGAACGTCCTTATGTCTGTCAATTGTGTGGCAAACGCTTCTCGCGCTCCGATAATTTGGCCCAACATCGAAAGACGCATGATCGCTATAAATCTTCTCAAAAGGCGAACGATAAGAAGGACAAAGACGAGAGCGATGGTAGCTATGGAAATGAACATAGCGAAAGCAATGACGGTGAGTCTGGTGACAGCCATCAGAATATGGAGTCGTGGGAGGCTACAAAAGACCAGCCCATGGAAGATGTCTATTCACCCCAGCATTCTTATGATGGTAGCCGATCCGCTACATGGCCCATGCTAAATGGGAGCGCCACAAGCAGTAACACGTCCAGTCCTGTGATTGACCTGGCCATGCCTCCCCAAACTGGTCCTGACTGCTTTGAATCCCAATGGGGATGTAGTGTTGTACCGCAGGATCATGTATCTCTCTATCCCAACTTTGGTTACCTACCTGCTTGCTTTCATGACATGATGCAACCCGAAGGCGATTTATATCAACAGCCTCTGACCCTTCTATCTCCATTCAAATCCGAAAATGAATTTGCCGAAACGTATGAATATCTCGATATCAATCCCTACTTTCCATCTTTCTCAAACCCTGTTGCTTGCGCTACCTCCCATGTGGTCGATGGCCTAAGAACTCATTTCTAATCCAAACGTCTTCCCTTATTTCTTAATTCATTCCTTCTTTTTTTTATTATTGGTTGGTTTGTACTTATTTGTCTTTTCTTGTTGTTGCGTGGACCCTTTTTTCCCTTATGTTACACTTATTTCTCTTTTTGTTTTTGTTTTTGTTTGACTTTTGTAGTTTGCCGCATCTTGCTCTTATTTGTGTTTTAATTTGGTTTTTTCTCCTTTTTTTTTTGTTTTACTTAAGATGTTATATGCCTTATTTTACACGTTTTTTCATGTTATATGATCTTTAACGAGTGGCTGTACTTTATGACCTATACACCAATACTGTCTATCGAACAAATTCCACGCTACTCTAAAATAAACTTTGTGTCCATGGAAGGATCAAATTTGCTCTCGAAAGGATACAAATAGGCGTTATTAGTGAACGAGATATGTAGGAAGTACATTTTACTCACATTAATATGGACATGCAATGGACACAAATCTTTATTTAAGCAGCGTAAGAAATACATTCATGGTCGATAAATGGGAAGAAACCTTGATATCTTTTGTATTTACTGCCGAAGGGTGATCCTACTCAAAGATAATGGCCGGCCCTGCACTTTTCCCTGTTGCGGCTGCGGGTGAAGATTTTCAGAATCCTTGATGACCGGTTTTTGAGAGTAACGCACTATAGAAACTTGAATTACAGCCATATGAACCACACTGGACTTAAACGGAAAGATTTCTTTTTCACTTATTGAGTGGTATGCAGAAAGCTTACTCACACAACCAAAGTGATTCGGCACAGAGGTCATGCAACCTAAAAGGTAGACAAAAGGACATGAGTTGATCTGTATATATCATCAATAGGAATGCATACCGGGGTTGTTTCGAGAATAGAACTAAAGAGCGAAAAAATTGTTTTCACTTCCGTTTAAATAGTTTGGGTCACTGAGACCACAAATGACAGCAAATTCTTAGGAAATCGATAGATGTCTCATCAAATGAGGACACTGTGCAGCCTAGACAAAACGAATAAGGCTTACATGAATCGATGGTTTTAATACAGTAAATAGACAGATGAAGGAAAAAAACAACATCATCTTTTATGTGAGTGGATAGTGTGAAAGGAAGACACCATTTTCAGATTGAAGCTAGGAAAGGGACAGCTTTCAGACCATTATGTATCCGAGATCAATGCATAGGCCATTGTCTAATTGACATAAAATAGATATTTAGCAACACAAATGTGTCTAAAATACAAAGGGAATATGGATATCATATGGAAGTTGACGTATAACCAAAAGCACTGTTAAACTTTGTATATTGTACCCAAATGTTGTTGCAAATGATGGTTACTGTCGATGTTGTTTTTGCATTATGTAGGCTTTATAAGAACAAGTGAACTTTTTTTTAGAAGAATCATAGTAATGACTATTAGGTAAAAAGTAAAGGACAATATAACGCATATCAATTTACGGTTTAAGCGTTCAAAGGCTTCTTGGCAACAAAGAAGAACATGGGAGTAAACAGATTTTGCTGTGCGCCAGCAACAAGAGCATCTGCAGCAGTTTCCAAAAACTTTTGGGTTTCGACAGATCCCTTGGGGGCAAGGCCAATCGTTTCCAAGCAGCGGACGACGTTGGTTGTGGTGAAGCGTCCAAGCTTGGTCATGGCAAGTGTAGTCAAAACGTCGCGCAATGTTTGACACTTGCGGATATCGCCTTCCAAAGGATAAAACCACTTAACTGAATCTCCAAGAGCGGCCAAGTCTTGGTGCAGCTCAATCTCAAAACCAACGTTTTTCAAGGCTTGCAAGCATTCTGCGGTGGGGCGCATCTTGGGAATACCATTACCTTTCTATAGGAATGACTTGCATTAGATAATTTTGCGACATGGGGCAAAAGGAAAAATCCGTGTCCGTACCTCAATACCATGGCCGATTTCTCTATGGACAGGATTGGACTCATCATAGTCATCTGTCATACACCATTCATAACAACCGAATTTAGCACCGGGCTTAAGGACGCGGAAAATCTCTTGATAGACGCCTTCAAACGTGGGCGCGTGGCAAGTAGCTTCAATAGCATACACAGCGTCGAAGCTGTTGTCCTCAAATGGCATTTCCATGAAATTACCCTATTACAAGTGAATTAGCATACATGATCTTATCAGCGTGTCATAGGATCTGCTACTCACCTTGATGAACTCGGTTTGGTTTTGCAGCTCTTCTTTGGCAGCGTAATGCACAGCTCTTTCAAGCTGATATGCGTTGTTGTTCAATCCGACGACATGAGCTCCGGTAAAATGAGCAATCTCACGAGCAGGGCCACCTATCCATTCCAGATTCAATAAGGGTATATGTCTCTATTTTCTTTTGACTTACCAACACCACATCCAACATCAAGGACACGCATGCCTCGCTTCAAACCGAGGTTGGCAGCCAAGAAGTGCTCATGTCTGGCAATGGCTCTAAAGAACTCCTCACCAGGGTAGTAACGGCAAAAGTGGAAACTAGTACCCCAACCTAAAACAGAAAAGAACACATGTAAACCAGGTTTCTTGTCTTGATCCTTTCCAAAGCTACCATATTCATAAAAGTCGGTGGCCAAGTTATAGTAAGAGTTGACGAGCTGTGTATAACTGGACAGTCTTTTATCTTCATCTTCTTTTGTCTCGGTGTCCGACTTCTTCCACATCTTGAGATAAGTGTCCGTCGCGACATTGTGGACATCAGCGTTCTTGGACCTTAAGTTGGCGAGGAGACCAGACTTGATTTCATTGCCGTGAAGAGCTCGGGCAAAGGCAATATCTTCGGAGTGAACGGCGCTGACAGTACCTTGAGTCATGATGAAGTAATGGGAAGGGTGAACCGGAACAAAAAAAATTTTGGGAGCGCGATGGGATCTATTTAAACGGATGGTTACACCGATTTCTCGATTAGGCTCTGGCTTCCTGTCCGTCCCTTACGTCTGTACCATGCTCCGTACACGTTTGTTGGGTGGAAACAAATTCAGCTCGTATTCATTTGTCTCTTATTTCCCATTGCAAGAAAACCCGCGCCCTTGTTCGGTATGACAGGGCTCAACATGCCTTATACCTAAAGGAAAAAGAATTTACTGGCAACGGGATATAGGTAAGCATTGTGTTCCTTTAGCATATGACAGAGAAAAACAGCGCTAGTCATTTAGCGCTCTGTTTAGTGAAACATTACCGAATTAGCAAAGAATACATATCTGCACTTGTACACCATCTTAGAAAGGTTAGCAATCTCTTCTCTGTCTTGTTACTGACGAGTTTCGTCAAGCAAAGCCATGAACCACTCTGCTTGTACATACGGAAAAAGAATACAATTCTTTTCGTTTCACTTCTATCGCTAGATAACAATTCAATTCAATTTTATAATTGCTTCCCTATGACGCTTTTCTTATAAATTGGGTGATCCGTGCGTCTAACGCAGAATCTCTATTGCAAAGCATTTTCATATCTAAAATTTCAACATATCAGCATTTTCCGAGAAACTGCAGTTGGACGTCAGCTACTAAAGATGAACGCAACCTATCAGTAAACGGCTCTTGCTCAAACATAGGATGTTGCCGAATCATCCGAATCAGTTCAGGATGCATATTCAATGCTAACGTCTTCCCTTGCTTGCTTGATTTTTCGAAGGCCGTAGCAGCAAACTTCATGACTGGCTGTATCAGTCTCCATACATCGTCAGGTTGGTGGATATAGGATAAAAACGCATCGCTGTAGGTGATATTGATTAAACGAATTGAAGGGAATCGAGTATTTAGTAGGCCGAAACCAATGTAGAAATCGGTCAGTTCGAGCTTTTCAAGTCGTTGCATAGCTGAGAAGCACTGCTTCATTTTCTGTTCCGTCCTTGATCGGATCTTCATGCCATCTCCATTCCTCAAGTCCTGATTCAGTGACCAAAACTGGTGCCAGCCATGTAACGTTACAGATTCAAGTCCACTACATAAACTATATACTAGATCCCATACTGCATACGTCCAGGCGTAGCAAAAGCCGAATTCCACATGCGTTGGTCTAATATGCCGGAAAAACCAATACTTTTGTGCAAGACTATTCTCGATTCTTTCCCAGTGCTCCAACATTTGATCACGGTTTATCCCATCTTGCTCCTCACCAATGTATTGTGGTATGTCCAGTACCTGCATAATATTTCGTTGCTGTCTCTGTTCTTCATCTCGGACGCAGATCACCCGAAGATCCGTCAACTCTTCTGGGTATCCGTCATATACCGAGAAATCATGAAGAGACGCGAACCCGGACACGCCACCATCAACAAACTCGCAATGGAATGTTTTCAGTTTGTCTTCCTGCAACAGATCGAAACTAAACCGTCTCAAGTCACACCACGTCTCCACCTTTTGGCATTCCAAAGTTTCAAACGGACCGAGCTTTTCAATTATCTGATGTATCTCAAACAGACATAGATTGACTGTAACCACATGGATAGGGTGTACCCTTGAAAAAGGAAGTGCACAAAGGTGTGAATGACGCTGGGTCTCTCGAGGTTTTCGGACAGTCAAAGAATGGATGGACTGCAGCTGTGGTTGCAAATACTCTGACAGAAGCAGGCGTCTATACGCCTCATGGAGCGAAGGCTTATCAATAACTAATGCTCTCCACTGTAATCGTGAGTCTCATTGCTGCCTCAATAGGTGCCAGGAAGGCAACTCACCACAGACGGCCGGCGGGCTACATCATACCAACGTCGATTAACTTCTGCAGCAGTACAAATTGACCAAGGACAACCATCCAGAGCAACAAAGATGAGTTCCAGGCAATCGTTGGTTAATTTATGAATCCCATGGGGTATACAATGGGCTTGACTACTATCACCCCTTATTTGCACATGGCTTTTATACTCTGATCCCATGAATTCGGTAGTGCTCTTCAATTGAAATCGGTTGAGGTCCTGGGCGGAGAACTGAGTTTCTTTTCCAGCATGATGAAGCTAACTTTTACTGTCAATTGGATCTAACCTTTTACCTTACCAACCATGAGAGATGTTCGTTATCGTGGTCTCAACTCCAATGACGGCTTACTTCCTTATTCACGTTATTGGTTTACCGTACTGGCAATGGAAGCATAGTGACTTTCTCATATTATTGGTTTTCAAGAGTCTCACTATCACCGTCTCGACACTTCTGTTAGAAACATACAAGAAAAGTACTTCGATTGTCTTTTAAAAAGTTTGGTCGGAACGTCTCGTTGCTGTTGTGCTGGTACGCGTTCCTGGATACCTTTCATAGGAATCATTTCTGTATTTCACGCCCCATGGATAAAGAGAACAACTGTATTAATGCGCTTAATAATTACTAGTCTCTATCTGAAGCTCTCTAGAGTCGTATAGGTAACCCACATATTCCCTGCGATGTCATTAAGCGATAGGCACCAGTCAGATTTGACCTTCGATCCCATGTAAATAGAAAGCTCGGCAGAACCGGTTGGCATTGAAATGAAAAGATAGGCTCATCATAAATATTCTTGTTCTATCTATGAAAATTTAATGCTTTTTGATGTCTTACAACCCAGATCGTACTGTCTAATAGGCTAAAGCTGCTGCTTTTCATATGCTTATATTATTTTAGCCTGCTCGAAGGACATGTACGAAAGCCGGTAAAACGTCTGGCCGAACTTTTGCCGCCATCAAACCAGAAGGAAGTTGAAGAAAAGATTTTATTTTCTGCGGTTTTGATAAAGATCGGGAAAAAAATTTGTTTTTTGATACATGGGCGAGAGGCTATAGTGCCGCCGCTAGGGATTCAGGGCAGATAGATGAAAAGGAGATACGATAAGCAAGGGGATAATGGAGAAAGAGGAGTTCCCTTTAAGTTCGTGGCGCTCTCATTTGTACTGGATGACCATCGCGGTAAATAATTCGTGCGTCGTGTATAAATGGGTTGGCTATTAGGTCGACGTCGAACACAGGGAGAGCTTGCGTCATGAGTGAAAAGATCAGCAATAATGATAACGTATGAATTGGGGCCATTGTTATTATTGGATTTAGAAGGAAAAAGAAAAGAAGAAAAAGAGAAAGTAAGCCCTGTACAAGGAGAATTGTATTTTCTTCTATTTATACCTCTCCATTCCAAAGCTCATTACTGCCATTAATAGTAGTTGAAAAGAAAGACAAGGGAGCAAGCTGGTTTGTTGATAAATCATTCTAATGCCAGTTTGTTATACGTTCAACGTAATCTGTCTTCTGCATGCATGACGTTCATTTGATGTAGAAATGCTCAAACAAGTTTAGACCTAGAATAAACCAATGCGTATCTTAACACCAGAAATGTCATCATTGTGTAAACTTGGCATAAGAAAAGAAAAACACAACGAAGAAAAGTAACATAACAGCCAAGGTGTTTCTTTGCTACGGCGCCGTTAGCAGATATCCAGACACGAACAAATATTGGAATGCTGCCCTTGTACCTATGGGTTAGATAGGGATGCACAACTCTCAGGTTCTTCTTCCTTCCTTTCACGCTATGAGGTTCATTGCAAATCAACGGACATATTGATGCTATTGATACATATTGTCAGTACTGACTTTCCCTCTTAGACTCCAAAAAATTTGTGACCGACTGAGATAGAGGAAACCAGTAAAGCCATCGAAGAAAATGGTGGTCATCCACTTTTTAAGCCATTGCTTTTGCTATGTTTATCATCTGGCTAGTAGCCATTGTGGTACTGGCATGGGTAGCCTTGAGCTGGTTGAGGCATCGCATTCAAGAGAACAATGCACGGCACCGTAACCATATCCTGCAAGAACTGGGATGCACGCCTGAAAAAACACCAACATTCCTAGGGTTCTTCCATCCTTATTGGTATTGATTTCGCTCAAACCTGTGTCCTGTTGATTTATTTTCTATTCAGTAATGCTGGAGGTGGCGGTGAGCGTGTGTTATGGACAGCCATTAGGGATGTTCAACGCGAGTTTCCTGAGGTTATATCTGTGGTATACACAGGAGACATCGACTGCTCGAAAGAACATATTTTGCTGAAAGTCAGAGTAAGTTTTTCCTTTTTCGATGCGAATACAATATATTCAATTATAACAAAATCTCAGACACGATTTTGCATTGACTTGGATCCACGCAAGTTGGCATTTATATACCTCAAGAAACGATATCTTGTGGAAGACGCTCGATATCCACGAATGACTTTGTTATTCCAGAGCCTAGGATCCTTACCACTTGCTTATGAGGCATTGACTAAATTGGTGCCTGATATCTTTTTCGGTCTGTTTAAATACAAAAAACATCAGCATAGTAAAGCTGACTTCTTTTTTGCCGTGCACCAGATACGATGGGTTATGCATTTACATATCCTCTTGTCTACTTGACTGCTAATATCAAAATTGCAGCCTACGTGCACTATCCCATAATTAGGTATGCAGAATCAAAAGTTGAGTGGACTGCAAAATGACCTATTCCTCGTAACTTCTTTTTTTTTTTTTTTTTTTTTTTTTTTTTTTAGCTCAGACATGCTGCAACGTGTCTACGAGTGTCGACCACAGTACAACAATGACGCACGATTTGCAACAAATGCAGTATGGCGTATAGGAAAGCTCATGTATGTATCTTCCGGGCAAGGAAAAGGGAAAAAATTATATCTACTTATTGTTTCTAGTTATTATCATGCTTTTGCAAAGGTCTATGGCTTATGTGGTTCTTTTGCTGATGTTGTTATGGTCAATTCCACATGGACAAAGGGACACATTGATTATTTATGGCGCACTAAGGCAGAGATTGTCTATCCACCGTGTGATACGGAACGTTTGAATGAGCTATCACTTACGGGACGTAAACCATGGATTGTCAGCGTAGCACAATTTCGGTAAATGGATGGTCATTGTTTACCAGCTATGTCTATTAACGTCCATGATGCAGTCCAGAAAAGGACCACACCCTTCAGCTGCGCTCCTTAGCACGATTGCTCGAGATCCGTCCAGAATGGAAAAGCCAGTCGCTGCAATTAGTGCTGATTGGTAGCTCACGTAACGATGGTGATGAACAGAGAATAGCGGATTTGCGCAAAGAAAGTGTACGACTTGGGATCCAAGATTATGTTCGATTTGAAGTGAATGCAACCTATGACGTATTGGTATCCTATTTAGGTACAGCCCGAGTAGGGCTTCACACAATGTGGAATGAGCATTTTGGGATTGGTGTGGTTGAATATATGGTAAGGCGGTTTATGTTCAATTTGTTTTTTACTATTTATTAATTTCATGCATAGGCGGCAGGTCTAATCCCTGTGGCGCATGATTCTGCTGGTCCAAAACTAGATATCGTCACTAATCATAATGAAGGAAGAACAGGTAGGGACAAAGAACAAGGGGTGAAAGGGAAGATTTAAGCAGTGTGTCTGGTTCTTCCGTTTCTGGGTTTAGGATATCTGGCCAACTCAGTGGAAACGTTTGCGGACAATTTACATACAGCGTTGTCACTTTCTGAAAAGGAATACGAAGCCATGGCACTTCGCGCGCGTGCAACTGCAGCTGAGAAGTTCTCAGAAAAGGCATTTAGTATTAGCTTATTACGACTTCTCCAAAAGTATCTGATGTAAAAGAAGGATTGGATTATGTTTTAGCAAGAAATTTAAGAATAGGGATTTTTCTTCAGAGCAACAATCGCATCGATATTTTGTCCCTTTGATTTGATTACCACGCATTCAGCTGAGCGCTGATTGTGTGTGTGACATTCTCTTTCACATGCAGCTGAAATTTAGCACAAGCTTCCCTTAATGACATGGTGTATACGCAGATTTATTTTTATTGTTTTTATCTGTATTAATATGTAGTCTTTTTTTTTTTTTACTGCGCTGCGTAATGAATTGGATTGTCTCATGCTACATTTTTTTTTGTTATTGCCACAAGGATCGACCTTACGCTGGTAAGTGTCAGGTCAAAATGCGAACTCCGAATTCCCTGTAATGGAAAATGTTCAGTGACGGGCGCCAGAAAAAAGAGGACCCACGTCTGAGCGCCGAACACTTACTTTCTCTTTCCACTGCATCTCCCTTTTTCCTCTCTCCTCTCCCTTTTCTTTCTTACTTAAATTATCTGTTTTCTGATTTTCTGTTATGCCTTTGAGACTTATAACCACGTTTTTGTCGTCTCTCCTTAAAAAACCCGCGCAGGAGTTAGGAGACGCAGGGGTGAATGACAAAGCCATGATAAAGGAGTGCTCACCAAAGCCACCATCGTCACCTTCCCTCACATTCAGTTCGACAGTGACCATTTCAGGTCTATGGAGCAATAAGAAATCGTCTACAGACGGTCAAAGCGAAACGAGTGATCAAGATTATATGCAACACTGGCATAACCAACCACCTGTGTTTCAATCAGACTCGAGCGTAGGCATAGAGGACTATGAGCTATTAGAAACTTTAGGTATGATCTGCCGCAGGAGACAACAGTGTTTTTTTTTGTTTTACTGATACTTTTCAGGGACTGGTACCTTTGGTCGCGTGCACCTTGCCAAGGAAAAGAAGACAAAAAAATATCATGCGATCAAAGTATTAAAGAAAGCGGAGGTCGTACGACTTAAACAAGTGGAACACATCAATTCCGAACGCCAGGTTCTCTCTCAAGTCAACTTTCCATTTATCGTGCAACTGTAAGAAACGGGAACGGATTATAAGACTATAAAGAAAAGAGTGAAAGAGAAAGAGAAAAAGAGAGGCGGACGCCTATAGAATGAGAAAAATGCGGAGAGAGGAGGGCAATGCACGAGATGGGGCGCATTACTTACAAAAGCTCTTCTAGGTTTCGTACATTTCAGGATCACCAAAACCTGTACATGGTGCAGGAATATGTTATTGGGGGTGAAGTGTTTCGACATCTCAGACGTGCTGGACGTTTCAGTAATGATATGACGCGATTCTATGCGGCAGAGATTGTTTTGGCGATCGAGTATCTACATTCGAAGAACATCATCTATCGTGACCTTAAACCCGAGAATCTATTGCTTGATGCACAAGGACATATAAAGATCACTGATTTTGGATTTTCAAAAAAGGTCGAGGATCGGACATTTACTCTATGTGGAACGCCTGAATACTTGGCACCAGAGATCATACAGAGCAAGGGTCATAGTAAAGCAGTAGACTGGTGGTCACTTGGGATTCTTTGCTTTGAGATGCTAGCCGGCTATCCACCGTTTTATGATGATAACCATTTTGGGATCTATGAGCGGATTTTGGCTGGGAAGGCACACTATCCGTCCTACATTGATAATACCGCTAAGGATCTTATCAAGCGATTGCTGGTTAGCGATCGTACCCGACGACTGGGGAATTTGCGGGGAGGCGCGGAAGATATTAAACGACATAAATGGCTCCGGCATATGGACTGGGAGGGATTACTGAATAAGACGGTTCGGGTAAGATCGAAGTATGGTTGCACAATCATGGCTGACCAATTTCCTTTTTCTCATCAGGCGCCACTCATCCCAGTTCAGGCAGGTGACGGCGACACAAGCAATTTTGAGAAGTATCCGGCAGAGCCGGCTCAGGAACAGACCAAGGGAGATCCCTTCCGCCATCTGTTCGCTGACTTTTAATTATTACACTTTATCACATTCCAAAAATTTTTCGTACCCCTTTTTCTTTCTTTCTTTTTATCTTCAAATCAACCTAATCGATGCCAGCACAACAGATCCCTGTGGAGACTTCCGAAGCAAAAGAATGGGCTTCTGCTACTCTTGATCGATTACTATCAGACACGATCCCCATTACCTTTGAACCGACCTTACCGATACTCCCACCACAAGATATTGACCAACCTATCACGCCTACCGTTCCTGCCAATCCCATTCGACGTTCCCTCTCACTTCTTGACAGCACTCTTTTCGGTGTTTCTTCACGTCCTATTTCACCTTATTATACACAACGTTCTAATACTTTCACTGGAAACCGACGTTCGGTCACCACTTCCTTTTCCTCTTCCGACAGCGACTATAGTGGCTCCGAATCTGGTTATTCAGACTCTAATACGTCCTCACCAACTAGCCTGTCTCCGCATTCTTCTATCTCCATACGATTCAAAAGCACATGGGCAAAAGATCCTGCGAGTATCAAACAGCTACTAAACTCACCTGACTTCTTTGCCCGTCGCACGATGACCTTTAAGGAACGCCAAGGCATCGCTATCTGGAGAAAAACCTATGAACGTTATTTGCTTGAACCATCTGCTTCACCCGACTTGGAGAAGGTTAGAGTACACGAAAAAAATTCATGCATTCTAAAAACGTTCGCAATGTACGTTTCGACTTTCTTTTTTCCCACAGAAGCCATCCAAACGTTCGGAACAACTTTTCCAATTTATTATGACAGAACTATTAACAACGGAAGAGACTTATCTCGGTCATTTGAAAATAATTAAGCAGGTATGGTTGAAACGAAACTTTTCTATTTGCAACCCCCTTCCTAATCGTTTCTCCGTTGTGCAGATGTTCATGGAACCCCTGATTGATGCCGCCACTAGCCATTCAAGGCCGTTAATGAACATTCGCGACATCCAGACGATGTTTGCTTACATCCCTCAATTGATCATGCTTTCAACAGCTCTGGCCCGTCGACTCCATGATGCTGCCATGGACTCAACCCAGAATGCTGGCAAAGTTTTTTGTGATATGGAAAACGAGTTTGAAGTTTACATATTCTATGCAGTCAATTTCTCTAAGCTGCAGAAATGCCTTGCCAAGGCAGATCGAAACATGGTCTACCGTCAGTTAGTTCAGGTGAGTCACTTTTCCGTTGTCGTACGCGTAACGAAAAGCGCGCGCTTTTGTTGCTCAGATCTAACTCCGGTGATAGGATTCCCTGCGCAAAAAGGAAACCAACAGAATGGGTTTAGCTGACTACATGATCTCACCTATCCAACGCATTACACGTTATTGTCTGTTATTGAAAGGTAAATAGGAAACACCTTTTTTTTATTGATCCTACTGCTATTCCTCCTATGCTGACGAAGATGCTTTCATTTATTGTTTGCTATTCAGATTTGAAGAAGCATTCCACACCTGATCATCCAGATTATCCATACCTTGCCAAGGCACTCAAATGCCTTACCGCACTTGCCTTGGCTATGAACAATATTCAATGAGATACACTCTTTATCTAATTTGTTGATACCCCCTCATTTTTTCATCTAGTTTTTAGTTCTACCCTCATTCTTGTACATTTTTTCTCATACGCTGTTGTTTTTTCTCATTATTTCTCATTACTTGTATTATTTCGCACATTTTTGGCTCATTTACTCTTCTGAAATATAATTTGTTACACAAGCTAACCGGAAAGTCTCGATATTCCTTGCAGTATCACCATGTTGTGTAACATCAGCGGCAACTGCGGAAGTCCAAGCTTATGCCTTGCTTCCTATAGCCTTGCCGATATAGATCTACTTTATTGCTTGTCCTAAACCTACTCTGGACAAACAACAACAACTAACAAAAATTCAGGAGTTCTGATAAACAAATAATGGTTGGTACTAAAACAAACAAAAGAAAGGAAAGAAATAAGACAGGATGGATGGATTAGTTTCAAATAGACTCGTACCTTTTTCTCCTGGGCAAAACTTAAAAAAAAAAGAGAGATGAATTAAGAGAGTGATTGTGGTTTCTCGATCAGCTATTGAGACGAAAGTATATGGTCTTTATAATAATATTATGCTAAGCTAATCGTTTATCTCTTGCATTATTTCGCCATATAATTGGCATATGACGATCAAACCGGGTAGATAAACCATCTTTTTGGGTAGTGGGGTTTCGGTAGTGAAAATCTATTTGGTAGGATACATGTGTGGTGGCAAAAGGATAAACCCAGTTAAGGTTTTTTCCTTCCCTTTCACTTGAGGCTTGTGAGACAAATGGAGATACTCAGCATGAAAGGAAATACTATTTAGACCTCCGTCAGATCCAGCCAATTTTTTTTTTTTTGTGTGGATAACATAAGTAAGTTCCTATGGTGAGGAACCTGGGAAACAAGAACAAAAAGAAAAGAGAAAAGAAGTAGTAGATTACAGCAGGTTTAGATACATACATGTATGTATGTACGTATGTATGTAGATGCATGTGTTTACATACGACGGCTAGCGGCCACGTTGTTTTGCTGCTTTTTTTTGTCCACCAACGTGGAATTAAAACGAAGCTTCGGCGTCTGCCCAGTTCCGATCATTTTCCCACAAAGAAAGAAAACGGAAAAGGACTCTGGACAATATGCTAAGTAATGTTATGCAGATGCTTGACTAAGGGCAAGCTCTTGCTATTCAACTTAGCAATAGATGCCATTTCTTGGTATTTTGCAGGTAAAGCTTAACGGTTACAAGGAGTCATGGAATTTCCTAAGGATCTACGGAGCTCTAGTTCCTCTTTCTTTCCCTTTGTTCCTTTTTTTTTTTTTTTTTTTTTACGGATGTGGCTCAGTAGATGAAATTGACAATAGTTCCTTTCCTTTTTTTTTTAATAGTTGTACAACATCTGTTTCCTATTAAACACCATTTTTAGAAATTGATGCGTCAATACCAGACATGCAATGCAACAAGTGATGAGTTAGCTATTCTGCAACTGAATGCTGCCTAAATGTTTACCGGTCCGATAGACCAATCCGGTTGGCAATTGTCATGATATCGGATGTGCAGCCATAGAAACTCAATTCTAGAACCGGGCTGTACATGATCTTGATAGAACAATGTCAGTACGGCAGGAATTCTGAAGCCTTGTCAACATATCCAACAATGAGAACCAACAACAGTAGACCGCTTTCCGATTGCGAGGCTAGTCACTCGCTTGAAAAATCACCAAACCACTTTACCCTTCGTAAGCATCGCTTTTCATCCTTTCATGCTTTTAGTGAATGCTTCATTTTCATAAACAACAATTATAGGTTGCGCTGTTTTCTTCCACGCGACCCTTAGCTGATAAAAGTAACCAATTCGGAGTCACCTGGTTTCCATTTATTTTCCTTGATACTTGAATCATATTACTCTCATACAGTAGTATCTTTGCGACGCTACTTGGTCCTTTCTGCTTCGTAATATATGGCCTGGATTTCAATTTACTGTATCTAGGGCAGAACTGATACCAGAACCATAACAAAGAAGACCCGGTACACCTTTTACTTGAACTAAAATTTGGAGAGATTGCCATAACGTTGTATGCAAAATCCGATTGCTATAATCAGTTCCTCAAGGTCAGACGTCTCCTAAGAAGGTGCTGTATCAATCAGAGCTTCGACCACTGATTCTTGTTTGTTGTCGTTTTCTAATACTCTTGAGGAAGGGATAGACTACAAAGAGTAATATTCATGTAGTATCGATGAAATGGATTCCATGATGAGAACAATGTTTCCCATACGCGGCTAGGAAAGCGCTGCCCACTTTATGGTCAACTCAACTCCCAGATACTTTTGCTAATGATCGCTACATTGCTCACTCCTAAATCCCGTCATCCTATATGATCAATTCAGTTGCAGCCATTTTTTGCCTTCTTCTTGGGCATAAATTTGGGCTGAAAACCATAGTCCACAACGGTTGAACCTCTCTCTAGCCACAACATCAGGTCCATGCTTGGTGGTCTTTGACTGCAGTTGGCCTCTACTACGCTTCAAGTTGGCATAATCTACTTCATCTGCTATCTGACTAGTCGCTAATCCTTGCAAGTGTACTTTGCCTTTTTCTTTGTCAGTCTTCGAGTGCTTTGCAAAATGAACACGATGGAATGTTTACCTTAAGTCATTCTCTAGCAATTGGGATTGCTAACAATATACAATAGAGAAAAGAACATATGGTAAAGAAAAGGAGAAAATTAGAACGAGCATCCCTCGAACCTGTTGATTTCGATATTTTATTACAATCAATTTATGTTTATTTTTATGCATCTGTAAGCAACGGAGGCTTTATAAGCTTGCCTAACTCAATTCGAAACCGGTGTTGGAGTGAATAGCTAAGCAGTTTCAGACTACAAAGAAAAACGTCGTAGCATCCATGAACTTACCATAACGTAGTTTTTCCTTTAGGATTGATTTCTTGGTATAAGCTGTCGTAAAGTTAAACAGAAAGTTTCTGTGCGGGATAATGGAGAAATTACCTGGTAATTTAAGCAAGTTGAAACTGGTTTTTCTGCATTAGTCCTTTTTTCTCATATTCAAATCGGCGTTTCTTACCATGTCGAGCTTGTTGGTAGTCGCCCTTGCTTGCTGTTTTGATTGATCTTAAAGAATGTTTTTACCAAGCCTACTCCCCCGATAGTGCCCTCGTCGATGGAGACCATCCGGACGGTGAACGGTGGCTGAAGATAGTCAAATCCACCAAGGGGAGGCTATTTTCAGAGCGTTCCATTTTAATCACCCTTTCACCCAACACACAGAGAGAGGCTGAAGCTACTTTACCTTAGGACAGCTTGTGACAAACTTAAGAAACGCTCGCTTTTCATCTGGGGAAAATTCTTCCACTATTTGCCAGAACATACGGATAACCGGATGTTGATCAAAATAGCCATGCTCATATTCCGTATGTCGCCGTAGATCGCTTATATCTATAGTACAGGATAAACTGCAAAGTCCTTTCTTTTCTTTTTCGGATTGTCAGACTTACCCAGTTCTGCATCTTCCCCAGAGATCACTCTAAGATATCTCTTGTTAGTTATACTCGCTTTTAACAAACACTATAAACTTTGATACCTTTGCAATTCGGAAGGGGTAAACATCTTTATCCAAGCATCCGAAATAAGGGATAACAGTCCTTGAACAAAAGCTTGCGTTTGTTCTTTCGTTTGTCGATTCAGCTTATAATCCGCCATAAGATACACATACTCCACTCTGTTATCGTCCGTGACATTGACATTTTTACCACCCTATATGCAGCCATCAATTGCCTCTTCTTACAGAATTTGCAAACGAAATTTACATATTTCAGCTCATGTGTCACTCGTTTGCCAAATTCCTCTTCATCCGTAGCAAATGTCAGCCCCAAGTCTTCCACGCATCCTAGAACGTACCGTTAAGATGCAAGCCTGCCTTTCTTTATAGCGCTTACCATCGTAATGCTTTACAAACGTTAGATTGCGCCATAAATCTTCGTCTAGCTCTTTTAAACCCTCAAGGAAGACGTTGCGGCCTAGCAACTTTGCTAATACGAAGCTTGCAAATTGGACATCCAAAAGGATGCCTTCATAAACTGCTTTACCCACCATCTAGAAAAAGAGACCATAACCGGCGTATGCTTAGAATTTCCTCAATCTGTACAACACTTGCCTGTCCAACAAAATGAAACAATTGAACATGATGCGGTCCATGAATGTACGATGTTGACGCAGGGTAAAACAAGTTATTCTCTGTTGAAGAGAATAGAGCAAATGAGGGCTTAAACACTTCGCTGATCAGAAGCGAAACAAAATCTGGAGCATCCAAACACGTATCAGCAATCAAATAGCCCCATGTCTCAAAAAGTAAAGGTTTAGCTAACCTTTGAAGGGACCTCCCTGATCGATGCCCGCCTCATCCACACCTAAGTAGGTTCTAATTTCAGATAACTATCATCTATAGCGGCATTCAAACAATAAGCTTACCGAGTTCGTTTACGAACTGAACACGTATGTTTCCTTTCCATGCGGATGGACTCATTCCGTTGAGACCACGAAAGCCATCTTCAAGGACATGGTCGCGGCGCACCTTGACAATGCGCGAACCTTTGCCTGCTACATGATCCCGCGTGATCCAGTCCCGGAATATCTTCAGACGTGTTTCAAAGGGTATCGTATGCGGCATCCATTGCAAAATTCGGAGAGAAACAGGCTCTCCTTGGCGGAGACGCTCTAAGAAAGGATTGGAGGAAACAGATTGGTTGCTATTCCATAGGGAAAGAAGGGACGGTTTGGTCGAAGGATCGAGTACAAGCAGCCAATGGCCCGCGGGGCAGAATGAATGCCGACTATCTAGTTCGTGAAGCTGTAACAATAGCCGTCGGGCAGCCTGATAGGTCATCAATACTTCTTTTTCGTCGCTAGACTGCACCAGAGCAAAATAGAAGGCGTTCAAAAACTCGCTTATTTTGATCAAATCCTCAGGCGAAAACGGAGTCTTGTTTGTGAAGATATCCGTCTCATCAACCGTACTACGTACAATCCAATTACATCAGAAAAAAAGTGTTAGCGTCAGCTGCATCAAAAGGAGACATACAGGAAAACAAGGGAGCATGCTGTGCAAAATACTTTGAGTACGTCAATCAGAGGTTCTTTTTCCAAAGCTTCTGCTCCTTTGTCTGCTGCTTCCAGGTAAATCTTCATTTCGCCGCGTGGGCCAAAACTGTTCATCACTGACCAAAGTTGGGGCATCAATTTTTTTGTGAACGCTATCCGATAAAGTATCACGTTTCGTTGATCAGCAAATAGCAAGGCTAGGCGGGAATAAAGGCGAAACAGGATCTGGACGTCCATAGCGAATTCAGCTAGTTGACCATAGACTGCAGATTGCGGTTGTTGTTGCTCTTGTTGTTGTTTCGTTTTACACGGTAAGAACCGAGCTTTGAAAATAGATCCTGGTTTCAGGTTGCAGGACTGGGTCTGTGGTTGGTCGAAAGCTAAAATGCGCGCGAATGCATGATCCATAAATTTACGTGACCATAGCCATTGCAATTGTTCTGTCACACGACGAAATAACTCGGTTGTGTCAGTCAAATCTTCCTTATCCGATGTCCATCGAAACAAAGGGTGATACAGTTGGTGGTTCGGCGTTTGTCTTTGGGAAAAGTGTGGTTGCATCTGAGCTAGAAGGATATCGGCGAAATTAACCAAGATGTCTGTCTTATCCTGCCATACGTCAATGCCATTGGCAAGGAAAAACAGGATACCATTGCCTTGATGAGGGGTCCAATCGACAGCTTCCTCAGGCAAAAGGTGCTTTCGAAGAAAATCTGCTATTTGTGTTGGCACCATCCGGGGAAGAAGAGGCAAACGCATCAAAGCCCATGTTGCCTGAGACAGGTGGAAGCACTCGGTTGGGAAAAGCGTAAGCCGGGTTAACGTGGTGAGCCAAAGTTTGTTACCCTGAAGCTTCTTGGCGTCCTCGGAAGTCAGGCCGTGTTTCGACCTTTGTTGCCTTTCTTCTAATTTTACCACTTGTTTGATGTGGTCCATGGCAGATGCATTAAAGTCGTATCGCAAAAGGGTCTCTTCAAGTATTTCCCTGGCCATACTCAACAAGACTGATCCGCTATCAGGTGAAGCCGTCGTGTAGTGTCTCGGGTTCAGGTATTGCAGTAAAAAGGTGAGTTCTGGACCCGTCATGTAGGTTTCTTTATTAATACGATCAAGACAATGTTGGATAACGGTAACAAGACGTTTTTGAGCGCTTTTTCTTTGTTCAGGATCTGCAAGGATGTCATAATAGGCGGGTTTAATGGTTTTGCAGAGCACAGCCAATCGTCGCCGGCTTTCCTGCCCACCCGGGTCTTGCCGACTCAGCAAACAGTAGAGACCGATGATGCGCATCAGGTCATGCTCATCTGCCTGAACAAGATCGTCCCACAACATCCAGCCATCATCATGATGGCGTCTTCTTCTTCGCCGCCACCAACGTTGTACCGTCATCGCCGCTTGCTCATGCTTCGCTAGAGTTTCCTTTTCCAGTCGTTCTTTTTCACGCTGCTGTCTCTCGGCCCGTGTGCGTTCGACAAACGCTCTTTTGTCTCGGTCGGTCGGGGTAAACATGCAGAGGAGTACATTTTTGAAATGCTTAATTTGTATAGATGTATTGCAACAGAAAAAAGAGGATTGGGTAAGCAAAGAACGTATTACCGTCTGAACAAGCAAAATGGCTACCGATTAGTCTTTCACTCGAGGCCATCTTCGAGTGAATTTAACGATCATGCTTCGAGACCTTTGATGCATTTCTGTAACATAAACGTTGTACAGCTTATGCTAAAGAAACAAAACAAGGACAAACCCATTGGTTAAACTCTACAGCATGAGGATGGTACAATTCTCTGTCGTGGTGCGTTCAATATAGACAATATCTCTGTGGATCATTCAAGGGAAGAGTTTCTTGGAAATTTAATTGGGGTCAAACTCCCGTCAAGGGAATATCGATACTTTAATGAAAAGCCATGAAATGGTAGTTCTTCCCTTAGATACGCCTTATCTACTTTGTCTATAAAGGAATATCAATTCGTAAAAATCACGGTATTGTCTTTTTTTTCTGTAACAGAGAATAAATGATACCATGTTTAGGAGCTGTCGTACTAAAGTGTTCCTGTGACATTCCATTCTGCGGTTCGAGACCTTTCAGTTGTAGCGGAGCAATCGTTCTCAAACAGAAAAAGAATAGCATCTTCTTGCTTCGGAGTGAATCTGATACAGTAGTTCAAACGGACCAACCTTGGCTTTAATGGAAACCTACGCTCTAGTCGATTGTTTTTGTTCATTGTCTTCCGCAGTGAGAGTCTACTTTTGTGTCACGCTATAAGTCTATTTTATGCTGCGTTTCCAATCGTGACAGTGAACGCTCTTGTTACCTTTCCATGGCTCGTTATAGCGGGTGTTATATGGATACACATGGGTTGGTGTTTCATTTCATTTCTTTTTCCAAGATATTTGAATTGAAGGTCGACTTTAAAATCCGATGGAGTTTTAGATGGCCCGACTATACCAGAGGGGGGATGAGTCGCCGGACAGAAAGTGTCCTGTGGTCACGGAATTTCCAACGGCGGCGAGTAGGTCCGAAGCAGTAAAAGTGTTATAAAACCAACCAAAATATTCCAACGAGGAACAACATCATGAAATGCCTATCAAGTACGCCAAACTTTCAGAGACTAGAATAATGATACATTGAAACTTCGTTCTCAAGACTGACGATGGAAGACTACTAAAAAGGGGAACACGGAAACACAGTGGGGAAAAATATGCGTAATCTGATGGTTCAGATCACGATGTCTAAATAGGACTGACAGATGTAGGATGCAAAGCACAAATAAAATTGAAACATGGGACTGATCATCAAGACATAGTTCACATGGGGCCACACATACATATCCTTATGTTTCTTTGACATTTGAGGTTCTGAAAGGGGAGAATGGCAAAGTATCCATGGCGTCCATATTGCCATAGTTATCAGATTTTCTTTGTTTCACGACATCGATATGGCAATTCATCCATCGTGAAGTCCGAATTTCCCCACACACACATATATATGTCAATTCGTAACATCGAATGATCTTATAGTAAGGTTTACCCTTTGAACTATATAATAGCTTGAGGGTTCCCTAATCTCCTCTTTTCGCTTTTTGCACTTTTTACAGAACCTGCTCTCCAAAAACAGAAATTCGTCATATTACGTCACGTTCCTCTTTGCGTCAAGGTATTTGCGCTACCGTGTTTTTTTCTTTCAATTGGACTTTGTGTCCCTTTCTTAAACGTCTTCTTCTTCTTCTTTCCTTTCTTAATGCTTTGCATGCCATTGGTTAGCAGTTGACCGACCTGTTTGTCTCTTACTAGCCATGGTTCAGTCTTCGTCTGAAACATCAACAAATAACAACCCTTCAGCCATGACGCATCACCATCATACGATGCCAGCTCGAACACACCGTCATATACTGAATAGCAATCAACATCATCACCACAGTCGTCTTCTTTATTTTCTAGCTGATCCAACGTTCGCTAATCTACGATACCCCTACTATTCATCGCCATCACCACAGGCTGTCCCTTCCTCAACAAGCGATCGTCCCCTCGCGCCTTCCCCTATCAGCCGCCCGTCTTCAGGGTTGCAACCGATTCCCTCTTCCGTAGCAGTTGCTGCTGTCGAAGATTGTTGTATTGAATGTTGTTCCATAGCAGCAGCTGAGAACTCTTCCAATTCGTCCGACACACCCGGGCCATCGTCCCCAGTGGTGGGTCAGAAACGGAAAGAGCCTCCATCTTCAACGTCTTGCTCCACTGACAAGACAACGAACTCGTCGGCAGAAAATCCTGAAAAGACCAACATCAACACTTCTACTACGACTGCTACTGCCACTACTGCTACTACTGCTACTACTACTACTACTACTTTAGTATGTAAATGGGCAGCCTGTTCAGCCACTTTCCGCACGCTCGATGATCTGACACCTCATCTTTTTAAAACCCATATCAACAGTCGCTCAATTGATTTTCATTGTCATTGGGAGTCATGCTCTGTTGCTGTTGATGGCTCAGATGCATTGTTAAACCATCTTACGAAACATCTTGGCGAGCGTCGAATTCACGGCTGTCGCTGGAACCGCTGTTACCAACGTTTCGAGACTTTTGACGAATTAACCGGTCATTTATCGGAAGATCACGTCGGTGCCGGTCGAAGCGAATACAGTTGCGAATGGGAAGATTGCGATAGGCAGGGCAAAGTGTTTACGCAGCGACAGAAAGTCATGCGCCATATTCAAACACATACAGGTAACTTAATCTGCTGGTTTTTTGTTATTTCTACCTACGGTTTGTATTAGGTGATAAACCGTACCAATGCACTGTATGTAAGAAACGGTTTTCAGAAGCAAATATTATGACGCAACACATGCGTACACATACAGGGGAAAAACCTTATAAATGTCCTGAAACAGGATGCAATCGCGAATTCTCCATTTCAGGTGCACTGACGATTCATCGACGGGTGCATTCCGGAGAGAAACCATTTGCTTGTAAATATGAAGGTTGTGATAAGAAATTTGCTGAAAGCAGCAACCTAACGAAACATGTAACTATTCGTCACACTTATCTATTTGCGAAATTCATTTTTTTTTCCTTTTAGACGCGTGTCCATACCGGGGAGCGACCTTTCCGATGCACTATCATTCCGTGTGGTAAATCGTTCTCAAGACCTGATCAGGTTTC
>JNDP01001290.1:0-61479 GCA_000696975.1 Apophysomyces trapeziformis B9324
GAGACAATGCAATAAGAGATGTCTCAAGTATGTTGTTCAGGATCTATTGTCTTATGAGGTTACATGGCTGCATAATAATAACTACACCCAATCTTGTCGTACCTTTTTCCATCCAATGCTTCTCTCTAAACTTGCCGTGTGCATGGTTTTTATTCAAAGTTGTGTGCATTTCTTGGGAGAGATAATGCTAACAAACAAGAATTATCGTAGGAATAGGAAAATTACCATTACTTAGAGTGCAGCACGTCATTCCGTAATTATCTGATTTCATACTTTTAAAGATTGATTTACTACGCTGGAATCATGCAATTAGATAAAACTTCTCATATTTGTGCGCTTTGAATGACAGGGTACTTTTGTCACACGTTGGAGTGATCAACGTACCAATAGATTATATAATTGAAAGTGCAGTTTGAGATAAAGCCAAAAGAAAGAATGAATGAGGATAACACGTTGTCATATAAATGGAGGAACGTGTCATGGTATGCCAAGTTAATGTCCGGGTAGGCGCGCAGATAGGGCAATTGTTGTCGATGGATGTCATGAAGCAAGCTGAATCAAAGAATCTAAGAGGGGTTGAAAGCACAGTATGTCCAATGACGCTGCCAGCTAGCGATGGAATGATTATATGTCTGAATTGAGAAGTGTTACACGCATAGACTGACCACTATTTTTGGTCAGTTGATCAATAATCGAAAGCTTATGTCTTTTTCACTCGTTATCTATTCATATTACCGTAGTAAGTCATCATCCACCAGTCAATGTATCGCCCTTAACTGACCTTCCTTCAGTGTAAACTACGAAAATACAGTAACATCGATGAATCTATCGGTTCTTCTCCTTCTATTCGATTTTTCATTGTTTTGAATGGACATTATCTTAAGATAGCGAAAAACATGCTACATCATTGTTATCCTTATCTTGGATCTTAGCCAGATTTGGACTATGTGCAGTAAAAGCGTTGCTCTTTTTTTTGGGGGAAGCTTTGAGCACTCTGCTACGGCACTATGTCAGCGCCAAACTATTTTATAGCTGGCACGAATTATACCGCAAAAACCAATAAGCAATCGCTCAACTAAAGAAATCATCTTTTTTACCTAGAAACTTGACAGCACCATACCTAAATCCTAACTAACCAGATAAAAAGCGCATCAATAATTACATTCGGTGAGTATGAAGTGAAGGTATTACGACGCTCAATGATACTTTGCCAAGTATTGGGCATGAAAGTCCTATTCACTGGACATTTCGGGCTTTGATCCTCCTATACTTTGATGCACCAAAATGACGCGACATGGCAGCACTTTTTCGTCTTTAGACAAGACTGAATGCTCATCGCATAAATCTAAGTATTTCAGTATAGCTTAGAATAAGGACAAGGAATCAAGGAGGACGAAAAGCCTGATGGATTTGGTATATGCATGAGGATAGCAAATATTGTGCGACAACTCTTTCTGGAATTGCGATATTAAATTAACCAAAGAAGCGATACCGTTTTCGTCAATATCGTATATTAAAACACGAGCGAGGCAAACTTGGCAACTTTGTCATGTTTAACTCTATGTTAGCTGATATTACGGAATAGCTGTGCACTCATAATGTGATTTGATGAGTAAAAATCGTCGTCCGTCAAAAAGTCCTCCAAAACAACAATTAAATATCCTGATCTAACTCCCTTTTGATATAGAATGGGCTGGCACCGGGGATCCACGCTTGCTAACGTAAAGGCGATTCTATGGTCCCTTTTCCAACGCCGTTGACTTCTCGATGCAATATTATACCTGTTCCCCTAGCTATACATAACAAATTCACTCATCTTACAGTGCTCTTTGATCTGTCCGTTTTGTCGTTGTAGGTTGAGTGTATTAGAATCCTCTTAGTCAGAAAGCTAAGATACCAACTGGTGCGAATATAAACGACGATTTGTTCAGTGAAAGGTTTAAAAAGCCATCACGCTTCGTTGATAATAACTATACATATTGGGCTTCATTCGACATGTGACGCATCCAGCTTATTAATTTCACCAGCATTCTTTTGCGACAGGAAAAATAACGTTACATATAGGAAAAACTAAACATGTCTTTTTTTTTGGGTTTTAGTTCTGCTTTCTGCGGAAAGACGATCCTGTCAAAAACAGCATACCATTAGCACCTTAAACCTGGTTGCTGATACAATCAGATTACCTTCAGTCAAACGAGCACGGCCACCAGTGGGTTGGCACAAAACAGTACCACAGGACGAGCACAGAACAACAGTTTGGGCGTGACTGAAAACGGTGCTGATGTTCACGCAACCTGTGATAGGACGATCAGATCCGAAGTACATTTCCACGGTAAGTAATAAGAAGCTTACCAGGGCACTTGACATCCATGAAGTAGGAGTTAGGGGATTGCACAAGTCTCTTAAGCTTGTGGGAACGCTTCTCAGTTTCAATGGAGGGATTCAAAAGATCGACGGCCAACTGTTCAAAAAATGGTGGTCAAACATCTGTAATCGGAAACAATGCGAAGCTCGCGTAAATACGGAATTTGGCTATTTTTTTGGTATTGCGAATCTTTCATTTGCGCTAATCTTCGATTTTCGAGTATGCATTTGCCGTGGGTTACATATAGCGCGTATAAATTGGTACGAATTTCGCTGTTCCGTGGCTATTATGGATGTCCTTTTTTTCGTTTCGCCTTTCCTTTTATGTTCTATCCGTCGGTCCATCCAGCCATCCAGCTATCCATCCATTCCCGAATCGCATCCTCCCGAAGCCATACGTCAAGTTTATTCAGTAAACAGATACTTACGGTCATTTTGTATCAGTCGAAGGGCTCGAAAAAAGGGGGATTCTTAGTATCAGTTCCTCAGGTGGGTTTTGTTCGTTTCTCCGGCCAATTTCATTGGTTGTTTCTGTGTTTAAACTCCGTCACGTTTGTTAAAGATCAAGGGTTCTTTGAATTGCACACCTGTAGATAGGTTAGGTATTAAAGCTAATCGTTGTTTAAGTACATCCGATATTTGCTTTACTTAGCAAAGGATTTCAAACAATCTCAAAGGTAAAAAATGCAATATAGAGCAGGATGGAATGATTGAACATTTCACTGAAACGCCTCAAAAAGTAATTGGATAAGTGTTGCCTGCGGCATTTTACCGGAGAGTTGAATGTGCAAGTCCTATTTCCCGCAGAACAAACATTTGGATGTTTACTGTTCATGTACGTATTGCTTGACTGACTTCGTTTGCATCTGCCGTGAGTCATTAACCTTCCGATCAAGTCGGTTGTTAAGTACATAAACTTGAGGATTAGGCTTGTTGTCAGTAAATGTTTCCAATTTATAGATTTCATCATGCTAAGACAACTCTCCGTTAAGATTATCGTACATATCTCTTTTTGGGAATCAGTGTTGTTTACAAGAATAGAGTATCCTTTATTCAACTGCTTAGGCAGTCAAGAGCTTATTAAGCTGGCCAGTGCTCTTAGCCTTGAACAAGTCATCACAGCCTCCAATATGTTCTTGATTAATAAAGATATTGGGCACGGTACGCTGTCCCGTACGCTTCAAAAGATATTGTTGGATGTCAGCACCGCTGTCTTTAATAAGGCATTAGTATCTTAGTTTATCTAATGTCAGATCACAGCATTTTAACCTTCTTCATCCAGTTCGATAACAAAGAATTTTTCACCTAACTCCTTTAACAGTTGTTTTGCTCTAGTGCAGTATGCTTCATGAAACAAGCAACATGTAATTAATCGTGCATGTATCTGGTACAATTAACTTACGGCAATAACCCTTGGAAAACACAGCAATCTTGTTTTGCTTAATGATTTCTTCAACGATCTGCTCAATGTTTGCCATGTTAAGTGTGAGTGGACAGAGATTCGTATCCAAGAACGCGTTCGGAATCTTTGGGGATAATAAAATTGTCTGAGTTAATCTTCTGCCAATCAGATTGGGAAATTCGTTGGGTGGACATTAACGCTCGGTCCACTGTCACGGTGCCCCCCTTGCGACGGCCAATAAGCGTGTGCCAGTTGTCAGTTGTTACAAAGTGGCCTTCTTTTTGGGAATCAGACCAAGCGCACCTTGTCTTCGGCATGAAAGTGCTTAGATGTTCTTTTATCGCTGCAACATTGTTGCTGGCCATATTGGGCATGCTTGCCACATCGGCAAGTGCTGAGATGGCTGCTGATGATAATCGCATTCACGGCCTTTTGCCTGAACAAGTAGAAAAGCTGGAAACGGAAAAGTTTACCTTCCAGGTATCTAAGTCGGTTGTTTTGGTACGTTGAAAGGTCTCACACCACGATATAGACGGAAATATCGCGATTAATGAGCTTGATCATCAATTCACTCTATAAATCACGGGAAATCTTCTTGCGAGAGTTGATATCCAATGCATCGGATGCGCTAGACAAGATTCGGTTCCTTTCGCTGACGGATCCTTCTGCGTTGGATAGCGAACAAGATCTCAGAATTTCTATTGCTGCTGATCCAGAATCGCGATCGTTGGTCATTACGGATACAGGCATCGGCATGACCCGTGACCAACTGAAACTGAACCTGGGAACCGTCGCCAAATCAGGCACTTCAGAGTTCTTACGAAAACTCGAAAATAACAAAGATGAAGTTACCCAAATTGGTCAGTTCGGCGTTGGTTTTTACTCTGTGTTTCTGGTTGCAGACAAAGTGGTCGTTGCTTCCAAGTCTAATGACGATGATCAATATGTGTGGATGAGCGAAGCTGTGGATGATTTTGTGATTGCCAAGGATCCTCGCGGGAATACGTTAGGTCGGGGTACTCAGATTACTCTCCATCTGAAGGAAGACGCCGCTAAGTATCTTGATGATGCAACACTCAAGTCACTTGTATCCAAGTATTCCGAATTTATCAACTTCCCCATCTACGTCTGGTCTCCGCACAACAGAACTATGACAAAACAAGAAGAATCCGATGATGAAATCGAGGAACAAAGTCTTGAAGACGATACCAAGGAAAAACAGGAGGAGACCGAGATTGTACATGAATGGGATCTTGTTAATACCCAGAAACCAATCTGGATGCGACCATCCAAGGACGTTTCCGAAGAAGAATATATCGAGTTCTATCGATCTTTTACAAAGCATATATCAGCAACTCCTTTGGGCTGGACGCATTACAAAGGCGAAGGCGACATTGACTTTAGATCGATTATCTATATCCCACCTACAGCTGATCCCAACTTTTTCCAGAACCTTGCTGAAAAAGTACGTAACGTGAAATTGTTCGTCAAACGTGTCTTTATCACAGACGAGGTGGAATTATTCCCCAAATGGCTCTCGTTTCTTACGGGTATCGTTGATGCTGATGACCTGCCCCTCAATGTGGCACGCGAAACCCTGCAAAAACACCGCGGTATTAATACCATTTCCAAGAACCTCGTGAAGAAAGCCCTGGACATGTTTGCTCAGCTATCGAAAAATGATGAGGAAAAGTTCGGACAATTCCTTAAAGAATACGGAAACGCTCTCAAATATGGCGCTATTGAATCTGATCTTCATCGTAAGAGAATCGCGAAATTATTGCGCTTCTCTTCATCCTATGACCCATCCACACCTGGTGTCAGCCTCGAGAGTTACATCAGCCGCGTAAAGAGCAATCAGAGATCCATATTTTATATGACTGGTACTTCCGTACAAGAGATTGAGCAGTCACCGTTCCTCGAACGACTTCTTGCACGCGGCTATGAGGTGTTATATATGGTGGATCCAATCGATGAAATCCTGATTCAGCGCATGCCTGGCTACAACGGTAAGATGTTCGTGAACATAGCTAAAGGCGACCTTCGATTTGGCGACGAGAATGAGGAGAACTCCATCAATAAGGAGACTGACACCAAATTTGAACCGCTCAAGTCATGGTTGAAAGACGTTCTCAATGAACACGTTGACAAGGTGGTGATATCTAAACGCCTAACTAAGTCACCAATGGCGATTGTCGCAGCAGATTTCGGTTTGACAGGTCACATGGAACGTTTGATGGCAGCGCAAGGTGCAAACAAGGAGCAAGATGCTATGCTGCAGATGATGAAGCTGCAAAAGAAGACGCTGGAAATTAATCCTTCTCACCCTATCATCAAAGGACTCCTTGAACGTGTGGAATCGAAGGAGATTGATAGCGACACGGAAGAGATGGTAGCTGTGTTATACGAGACAACTGCCATTCGTAGCGGCTATCCTTTACAGAATATCAACGGTTTCAGTAAACGCGTTGAAGCGATTATCCGCAGAAGTGTAGGCGTTTCTCTAGAAGAAGAAGCCGATGTCAAGGTTGAAGTTGCTGCAGAAAAGACTGAAGAGGAAATACAAGCTGATGAAGAAATACAAAAATCAGCTGATAGTTTGTTAAATGACGAAGAGGATAGTGACATCTTCCATGACGAGCTTTAGTCGAACGAATAGTTTGAAGCTAATAAATTAATGATATTATTCACCAAACTTTAGCCTGTACGCGCAGAAATGGAGATAGGGAGTATACCAACTTCAAAAACTCGTAGTCATAAACCGTAACCCTATAGTAAGCATATGCGGCCAGTTAGAGAAAAGAACAGTTTGAACGTTTTTGGCAGACGTATGTTTTCCAACGGATTGCTTTTCATAAAAGACATAGCGTTCTTGGCATATATTTTAGTTATTCTGCACCCAATCTACCATATTTCCTTTCATTAAAGAAATACAAAAGATTTTCAAGTAAATTGACTTCAACATCTACCCAACCCGTTGGTCGAGTGTAACTCCCCTCTCTGAGACCTCCCTTTTAGTTGACCTTTTTTTTTCCCAGCTTCTATGACTTGTCCGTGGTCAAGCTGTTTCTTATACAAATTATCAGCAATAGGTCTTATGGAAAAGTGCTCTGGAATGATAGGATAACCCCGTTTTTCCGTGATTATCTTGATACACTACTAGCAAGACAATGTCCGTTTATCGAGGAGCATAGACTTAGAGAAATCAAAGCAATGATATCATAAATCAAACGGCGCTGTACAGAAGATATATAATCTAAGCTATTGCGACAGTTATAATGCCTTTTCTATGATATAAACCGGAAAGAGTACGTAAAATATAGGGCATTAAGCTTTTGCATAGAGTCTCTTAATTTCTTCCGGAGAGAAATTAAGCAGCATTGTTAAAACCGGTATAAGCTGCGACTGAACAAAATCGTTATTATTCTGATCAGCAGAAAATGACAACAAGTTCACTTACCCTTGTGGACTTATTCTCCAAGAATTTGAGAATAACATTTTTCAGATATTCTAGGTTGATCTCCTCCTCTTTCGACTTTGCTCCAGGACTTGGTGGACTATGGGATGAGGATGGTTCACTCAAAGAGGTCGATGCAGTTGGATGCGAAGGGCTTCGATCATTTCGTGTAGTAGCTGGTGTAAAATGGGCAGGCGATGGTTGCGTTCTGGGTGTATTCGAAAGTACAGAAAATTCTGAGCCCTGCGACATCCGTGACAACTTCCTAACTTCTTCTTTCAGAGTCTAAGGGAAAATTGATGAACCAACTAGGCCTTCTATATAAGATATAAGATATTTACCTTATTCAAAGTCTTCAGATGATTCTCTCGTATACGGATATCTTCAAGCTCTTTAGCTTGCTGTTCTTTTATGCTCTTTAGCTGCTCATTGTCCTTAGAGAACTGATCCTATCGAAAGGTATGAATAATCAACACTGATCTTAAATGTTGAATATTTACCAACGCAGTTATCCTTGCTTCTGCATTTTTTACAACTTCTGCAAGGTCGCTCTCCAATTCATCGATTCGTTGCAGTAGACCCTCTTTATCACTCTCTAATACTTCAACATCCTTCGCTTTCATATGACATTCTGTTTCCAGCTCCTTTACGTTTGCTTCTAGTTCCGTTATTCGTTCAGAAAGGCTTTCTTGGCGTAAAGCACTGTGTTTCTCCCTTTCATCAGCGTCACTTTTAATAGTTGCAATAGCCTTTTCCTTCTCTTTCAATCTCTCTTCAATTGCGGCAATCCTTTCCAGTAAGCTCTTTTCACGCTTTTCTAGCTCCATTTTAGCACTGTACGTCAATTTTTGACTCTCTTGCAAAGCAGAAATCCGTTCTTGATCTTCTTTGAACCGTTTTGCATTATTCTGAAGTTGACGCTGTAGATCATCGACTAGGCTTTGGGAGCTCTCAAATTCAGCTTCTTTCATCTGAAGTTCGTCAAAGATGCGGTCTTTTTCGTCCACAGCCTCTTTTCTTTCTCTTTGCAGGATTTTGATCTCTCCTTCAGTAGACTGTAATTTGGCGTTCAATTTGTTGATTTCGGATTCGGTTTGTAAATGGGTTTCAGCTTGTTTGTTACGCAACTCATCTAGTTGGTCTTTCAATGAATTCGCCTCTTCCAATGCAGTATTTTTCTCTTTTTCCATCTTTATCATCTGCTTTTTCGTTTTGTTAAGCATATTGACATATTTCTTGGATTTCTCCTCGAGCTCAGTCTGTGAGGAGAGCAAACCCTCTACTTCCTTTCTAAGACTATCCATGTCAGCATCACGCCTACTCAGCAGATCATTGGCCGCTTCCGCAGATTCTGTCGCCTTTAAAAGTTCCTCTTTCATCAGGTCCACCTGAGACCGCACTTCTGCGAGATGATTAAGAGCTTCGTTCCTTTCCTTTTCAACCTCCTTGTATCTGATATTCAGACTTTCAGCATTCTCAATAGACAATTTCAAATTTGATCGATCCTCGTCGGCTTCCTGTTCTGCTTTCTTCAATTCTGCCTTTTTGTTTTCCAATTCCAATTCAATTTCCTTGAGCTGTTCTTCGAGGGCTTTTAAAATATCTTCCTGTTTTGCTGCTTGTTCTGCCAGCTTCGCTTCCAGTTTGGTCTTTTCTGCATTCCATCTTTTCTCCATTGTATCTTTTTCGGCAGCAAGTTGCTCAGCCTTCTTTAATTGATTTTCCAGAATCTCCAAACGCTCAGATTTCTTTTTCGTCTCGTTTTGTAGTCGTGCAATTTCTTGCTCTTTCTCGGTTTTTATACTTTGAAGACTGTTATTTCTTTGCTGTTCTGCTTGTTGCTTTTCATTGTTCATCTGCTCCAACTGTTTTTTCAGTCCACTTAATTGTGAACTAAGCTCTTTATTATCTGCTTCAGTCTTGGCTAGTTTGCCTTCTATCTGCTTCCGGTACATCTGCGCTTTCTCACTGCGCCCCGCTTGTATTTTATATTCGTTCTCCTTCTCTTTCAAAACTCTGGCCCTGTCTTCTTTGACCAGTGCCAGTTCTTGCCTCAGGCGCTGGAATTCCTCATCGTGAGTTTTGTCGTCGGAATGCTTAGTCGTCTGCTTCTTTTTAGATGCTTCTAATTTATTGTTTTTCTTTTGTAAGTCTGCCACTTTAGCCTCTGCCTCGTCCGCCTTCTTCATGAAATGAAGTAAACTCTTCTTCGATTCCTCTTTTTCTAAGAGAAGCTCCTCAACTTGGTTCTTATACGTTGAGACATCTTTACGCAATTTCTCGTCGTCGCTACTAGTCGTTCCTGATCCAGACGAAGTACTTTTCAGTTGTCGAGCAAATTCGTCTCGTTCATCAGTGAGAGCTTTGATCCTGTCTACTAAGCCGCGCATCACATCTTTTTCTTTCGCTACCTCGTTTCTTCGGGAAGATACAACCTCCTCAAGCTCGCGTTTGAGCCTGATGATCTCTTCCTCCTGACTCTGAGTCGTGTTGGACGTACTCATGATGGGAACGGAGGTAGTGAATTGTCCTTGAATGGCGCCCCTCTGTCTTTCACTGTGCAACCACCTATCAAGCTTTCCAACCCCGATCGTGGCTTTTTCCCAGCGCATTCTGCATTTTCGCAACTTATTCGTTCAAAAGCTTTTTGTTTGCACTATGACACCTACAGAATTCATGCCTTCAGCAGCAAAAAGTTTTTCGCAGAACGGATCCAGCTCGACGAATACACAAAGTCAGAAAATAATAGTGAATCCCGTGTTAAAAAATGTCAGATACAGACCTTTTGACAGGAATCGCTACTCTGGCCCTTTACCATTTGATCTCAGCAGCAAAAAGACTAACACATCGCTCTCAACGAACTTGGATCGCTTTCGATACCGTGAATCACCTTCGTTAGCAAATAATGACAATGAATCCCTAAGTAGCACCTTGCCTTCAACGCGCCAATTGCGACCGAGAACACCTAATACCGACTTCAGTTATGCTGCTTACACAAATATGGAGGTTGATAGCGAAGACGAACAAGAGAATGAAAATGGAAATGCAAGTGACATGGATAGCAAGGATGAGAGTGGTGCGGGCATTAACATTCCGCATTTCCGTAACAAAAGGAAAAGAAGGAGAATAATGGACAGCGATAGCGATGACTATATGGACGACGATGGTGATAAATCATATGTTGATCAAGAAGAAAAGGATCAAGCATGGAAGAATATTATGCCAGCCAAAGATAATGTATCACTTCTGCAAGACTACTTTCCTACAGCTGGCCGATCAGTGATTCAGCAGACTTTGGAAGCCTGGAACAATAGTATCGCATTGGCAAGGCGGCATCTGGAAAGAAAGAATTACAAACAAGTGGATCCGGTCAAGATAGCACAATTGAATCTAGCCAGCACTAAGAGACGTTTAACGCGACGGCTACATCATAGCACAACTGAAAAGGACGATGTATCAAGTGAGGATAGCGAATCTGAAAGTGGAAAGATGAGCAGCAAAGACATGCTTGATGCAACTTTGGAAGCAAGAAGAAATATGGCAAAAACTGTCCGTTTCTACAACAATGCATCATCTCAGGATATACAGGATGTGACAGGATGCACACCAGATCAAGCCGAGAATCTCATTAATAATTTACGACCATTCGCCGGAGAGGAAGATTTAAGGGCCAAGTTAAAACAAACAAGAGGTTTGAGCGAGAAATTTATCAACTATTACATGGACATGCAAAATGGATACCAAGCGGTCGATATGATTATCGAAGAAATAGAGCGCCTAGGCGGCAACCTTACCCAAATACTTGATGTATGGCAAGGTGTTCAAAGAGAGAATGAATCTGCTCAGAGTAGTCGTCAGGGAACACCTGCTAGCGAAATGGACAGTGACGCACCGGATGAAAACGTTGGTATACATCTGGTTAAAACGGAGAGTGATACTATCGATAAAAATAGTAGATTATATCGTGATGCGATGCTTGGATTCTTGACTACGCAACCAGATTGCGTTAACAAGGAGCTCACGCTAAACAATTACCAGCTGGTTGGCGTCAATTGGCTATTGCTACTTTATCGTAAAGGCATATCAGGAATTCTTGCTGATGAGATGGGATTAGGGAAAACTGCGCAAATTATCAGTTTTCTGGGTCGATTACTTGAGCTTGGCGAGCCAGGTCCACACTTGATTGTCGTTCCATCCTCTACCATCAGTAACTGGTTGCGTGAATTTCAAAGATTTTGCCCGAGCCTAAAAGTGCGTGCATACCATGGATCCCAATTGGAAAGATTCGAAATGCGGATAGACATGCTAGAATCGAGAGATTTTAATGTTGTTGTTACAACGTACAATATCGCAGCGGGACACAAGGATGATCGGCATTTTTTGAGGAAACTCCGGTGTAAGGCTATGATACTTGACGAAGGACATATGGTGAAAAATTGCACCAGTGTTCGATATACCAATCTCATGGGTTTGAGAACTCCGTTCCGCTTACTCGTTACGGGCACTCCTCTTCAAAATAACCTTCAGGAACTGGTGTCGCTGCTGACTTTCATTATGCCCCAGATGTTCCAGGATTACGAAGAAGATCTACAAAAGATCTTTAAGTTCAAGTCCGCAAATACTAATCAGTCCAAGGATTCGGCTGTTGGTAGGCAAAGTGTTGCACAGCTGCTTTCTCGAGAACGCATCGCGCGGGCAAAGAAAATGATGACTCCTTTTGTCCTACGAAGACGAAAGGCAGATGTACTTAGTTGCTTACCACAGAAGATCCAAGTGGTTGAGCAGTGCTCGATGACGGACAGTCAGCGGGAAGTTTACATGCGCATACACCAGGAATCCAAGAAGACATATGAACAATCCCTGGATAGCAACAACAAGAAGAAACGCAAGAAGAGTGATACATCGTCTCAGTTTCAGAATATACAAAATATCGTCATACATCTTAGGAAAGCTGCAGATCATCCATTATTATTCCGTAACCTGTACACAGATAGCAAGTTAAAAAAGATGTCGAAAGCGATCATGAAGGTACTTTCCTCTTTGATACTTTCGCGTTTATTTACAGGATTAATTGTAGGAGGAACAATATTGGGATGCTAACGTAGATTATATATATGAAGTACGTATATTTAATCTAATGGCTTGAGGGACTAACAAACCGCACACTAGGATATGACTTTCATGAGTGATTTTGAGCTTAACCGATTGTGTCATGAACATAAGGTGCGAAAACATGCGAACACTGAATTTAAGGAAGTGCTGACTATTAGATAAGTCGATTTTCGACTGGCGTTTGAAGAACGAAGAATGGATGGACGCTGGCAAGGTTCAAAAACTGAAAACACTTTTACCAGGCATGATAGAGAAGGTCGTATCTGTTTTCTGTTCGCAAACTATATGCTTATTTCTTGTTAATAGGGAAATAAAATCTTGTTATTCTCTCAGTTCACCAAGGTACTGGACATTTTAGAAGCTGTAATGAATACGCTCGAGATCAAGTTTCTGCGATTGGATGGCGAAACCAAAGTATCTGAACGGCAACCAATTATTGACGAGTACAACAAAAATAGTGAGATCAGTGTTTTCCTTCTCAGCACCAAGGCAGGTGGGTTTGGTATTAACCTAACGTCGGCCAAGTAAGTTTCCATTGGTTGGCGAAGAAGATTAAACAGATTTATTTGCCTTATTCTAGTGTGGTGATTCTGTATGATATCGATTTCAATCCACAAAACGATAAGCAGGCCGAAGATCGTGCACATCGTAAGTCAAAATAGGAAATGATTCTTAGGTTGATATAATTCAATTATGGTATAGGGGTCGGCCAAACTCGCGATGTCACAGTTTATCGATTGATTTCCGATCGTACCATTGAGGAACACATGTATAAAATGGCACAGATCAAAATACGATTAGACCATAGTATATCTGGCACTGCTGAGGAACAAACACAAGACGAAGAGCAAGATGAGGAAAATATGCGAAGCTTTTTGAAGACAGCGTTATTCTCGGAACAGTAAAACTTTCGCACCGTAGTATTTGCATTATTTTTACATGATCTTTCTTCTGCCAAGCACAATCCCGTAACAGAATGTTAAGGATTAAGGAAAAAAAGAGCCGCGCTTTTACTGTACATAATCCAAATCTTGCAAGATCCAAGATGAAAATAACAATGAATTAACATGCTTTTACTACGTCATGACAACATTCATTCAAAAAAAATAAGTTGTAATAGAACGAGAGATAGGATGGATCTACGTACTGTTACTGTACTGTCGCAATTTACTTTGCGTGAGGAAGAGTTTCTGGTCAGTTAAGGACGATACATAAGCAGGTGGATGATGACCTACTATGGTACTACGGACAGATAACGAGTGAAAAGGATATAGGTTTTCTATTACTGATTTACTGAACCGTTTTGCCCTTTCTTTTGGCTATATATCGGACTTCATCTTTAATTACATGATCTATTAATACGTCCATCAACCCGATGTACAACAAAAGTACCTGGTAAGTCAAAGCGTATAAACATGAGAAACTTATCTAACCTCATGATTCCAGTATAGTAAGTCAATCTTCCAAGTATGAAACTAAAAGGATATCGAATGACATACTGGATTCTCAACAAAAACTAATTTCGTATTACTACAATAATTATCACTCATTAACATGATCCCTTCCAGAAAATATACATAAATTTGAACAAGAGATACGCACAAGGCATTTTTCGAGAGGAGCATTAAGTGAAACAAGGTGCGACAACATCATATTCATTGTTATTATATAGCAATCTAACCTAAGAACGCAATGTACCTTGCTCTTATACTGAAATTATCTATCCTCCACACACTATTTTGGTCAATAGAGCAAAAGCATCAAGGAATTACAGCAGGTATTCGTTTCTGAAAGCAAGGACAACGTATACCTCCGGACATTCAAGGCAACCTGAAACGTCAGATGATTTCGGAAACAGGCGAAATCCAACAAAGCGGTAAATATATCAAAGCAGACAGAATGCTGTGATGATTCTTAACTTTTATTCTTTGTAGTCTAACGGCGCCAGGCAAGCAAACATTCTCTATCGGGTGGGTGAGTGAGCTTCTTATACCGGACGACACATTCTCGGACAGTTTTGTTTGTGCTCATGCCCATTATTGTTTGGTGCGGTATGGAGGTACAGCCAGCTGCTGAGATACTCTTCGGATTAAGTAGAAGACATCCAGCGTACCCTTCCATTTACTTACCATGAATTGTCTCTCACGCTGCTCGAATGAATTTTGTGTCCACTGGAGGACCATGTTCTGTAAGTATCACATACTGCCTGCATAACTGATTCAGTAATGACTATCCTATCCCTTAGCGCAAACTCAATCCTCAAAACTCCTTATAGAGTAGCGCAAAATATATGTCTAAATAGATAATTTTACTATTATCAGCTCACTGACAACAAGGCCGTGAGTGCTGCGTTTATCCAACATGTCCACTCTAGCTCGATATCAGAAAAAGGAGAAAAGAGAAAACCCTGGCAAACACAGGGAAAAAAAAAGTAAAAGCAAATGAAGACGAAACTATAAGTTGTAAGAGGGGAGAAAAGAGAGAGAAGGCAAGCGAAAGGGAAAAGTGTAAGGACCCAAATCGTAATCCAATCAACAGTAGTCAATGAGCGAGGTTATGGAGACTGGTCTTTCATATCGTGTTCCTGGAAAGGTATTTGCTCGTCAAGTCATGTAAGCTTCTTATGTTTTTGGCGTGGGGCGTCAGTGATAAGAAAATGCACAACATACCCATTCAACGCACGTCGTGTTGGGGCAAAGAAATTCGTAGATACCCAATGAGTCATCCTGCTGTACGATTAACCGAAAGAATTACTGATAATCTCCTTTGATTCGTTTCATATAGTTTGATTTAAACGCAAATCATAAGCGAATAAAATATTAGTCCTATAAATCCGGCGACTTTTCGAGGCAATTTTCTAGAATCAAAAGCATTCCACTATCATCTCAGTTTATTATCTGAAATTCTTCTTATGCATAAATTACGGGATTGAGATGTAATCCGGAGATCACTGGCGTTCTAGATCTTCTTGTCTTCGAGCTATTGTATTTTGGATTTGGTCGAGGAACCATTGACGACTAGTTGATTCAAGGATAAGCAGTGCTTTGGGTCGTGACGTTCTGGAATGGATAATGACCTCCTGCCTATCCGCTTCACAAGATACCACATCGTCTAAAGGTTGCTCCCATTCGAGAGTGAGCTTCCTTGTCTGGATCGATAAAATGCTTTGATAGGTAAGCAAGGCTACAGTTTCATCACTGACTGTAACGCAATGAGCAATGTATGACTCGTTGAAATATTTCCCGCCTTCCACTTGTTTGAGCCACATCTGTCCAAGCGCTTCTCGCTGGGAAAAGGGCTATCAAGAGATTAAGATAAGTTTTTCTCTTCCCTTTCTATAAAGCATGATTCTCCCTTACTGTGAGAATGCCATCGGCACCGATATAGCGCGGCAATCGCTCACGTCCGATATCACCACTATCGAAGATTGTTGTTGTCTCGCGAATACCGGCAGAAACGTTGCTTGCTAGATCAAAAACTCCCACCACAGGCTTTGTAAGAACGCTATATTCACAGATGAGCGATAAAGGCTGTCACTTGAAGATCGACTTACCCTACAAGACCTCGACCTACGCCATCAACGAATCCTAATGCTCCACCTGATTTAGCTCCTTCCATAGGTCGTTTCTGTTGCGCTATATTAGACTTCTGCAACCTGATCTTTCTCTAATACTTTACCACTAGACCTGCTACCCCACTCGCCACACTCGTGCCAAAGTAGGCTACACCCTGAGTTACACCATACATGGCATGTCTTGGTTTGTTACGAGTGAGGTTGAGGCGGCGCCGTTCCTGGAACTTTTTGTCCATAGTGGCCGCTGATAGGCCTTTACCCAGACTTCCCGTGATACGGCTTACACTGTCTGTGACACCGAAAACGCTTTTCTTCATGAAACCACCTACTCCCTGTTTGCTTATAAGTTTTTAGCTCATAATATCTGTCTTATTACCCTAGCAATGCCAATACCAAGGTCTTGTGGACGGTCACTCATGATAAAGCCCTGGTATGGCTCGTAGAACAGTTCTCCGAAGCCCGAACTCAGATTATTAAATAGTCCAACAGGGTTGCCGATAACATCTGCACTGCCGAGCACTTTGTGCAATTGATAAACAACTTGGTCCTTATAGTGTAACATCATGCGTGACAAGAGATCATCATAACTTGCATATAGATTATCGACTATTAGAGCGTTCAACTTGATAGGAGCATCCTACCATAACAAAAACAATGGTTGAGTCAAGCCTTACTTCCTCAACATGTCTTACATTTATGTTTCCGAGAGTCATAGTAAATACGTTGAACACGTAGCTAAAGGGCGATCCACGGGAATCCGCGCTGAAGAAAAAAAAAGAGAAGGTTTAACTGATAAATACGTAGTATGAGAAGTACTCACGCAGAATCCTCGGCATTAAGTCTCTCTGTACGCACGAACGAGATGTTTAAACGCATTGGCTGGATGCAGAAAGCTTCAAAGAAGTACATAGCTGGAGCCTCTTGCGATGTAGGCTCGTCTACATCCTTGGCAAAATAAACAGTGTCACTAATAAAAAAAAAGGGCAGAAAAACTCAGAATAAGCACTCTACTATCGTTGTGCGGACACTTACTCTGCCTGTTGCTCTTTATACACAGAAAACTGTGAAAACTCCATAATTTCGTATAAGAAATCCTCATCCATTTCAAATGTCATTTCTTGCAACAAGATTGAGAAGAATTTGAAATAATTGACACCATGGACTAAGCAATAGCAAGCGATAAGCATTCTCATATGGCAGTGGTAAAGGCTGACTTACAATCGTCTTTAACTTTGTCCAAAGATATATGCAATGTAGGATGTGTTTCCAACTCTTTGGCTTGTTTTGGTAAAGTTGTTGGAAAGAATAAAATCGGATATGTCGATCCATGGAGTTGATTATCAATCTATAGCCGACGCTCCTTAGCCGCAAGCTGTTCTCAGAATAACATACCTGCAACCATTGAATGTTTAATCGTATAGATTGATATAAATTAGAGTCCTTGTACTTCAGATCCAGCCCCTTGATGGTTGCCAATGCCATTTCCTAGGTATATCTTCTGTCAAATAAAGAAAAATAACCTTTCGACGGATTACCTGAATATGTTTGTTGATGACAGATACGCCAATTCCTGACATTCTCAAGTCCAACGTAAAGGTAACGATCTCTTTCACATCCACTGCCTCGAAATGATCTCGTACGCTGCCGTCTTTTGACGCCAAGGTCGATGCACCAGAGGAAGTAGGTCGATATACACTACTTAAAGGATCGAAGTCGCTGAGTACCAGTACCAATGACGAGTTGTGAGCAACAACATCGATCGACATTGCTTCACTTCCATCTTGATGTGGCTGAAGTTTCTATCCATATTGTATCAATGGTTAGCGACTTTCTATCTATCTGTGGTGATCCATATTACCCGGTAACGGAAAGGTAACTGAGTACCAATCGCTTGCATGTCAATCGTGCGTTTTCTACCGAAAACTTCTATAATCAAGCGTTTTTCCTTAGTTACAGGCATATCCCACGAATAGTCTAGAGATGTCCCGGGACTAATCAAGAAGATCTTGGGTTTGGAAAGCGCAGCTTTTTGTGTATCTTCCAAACTGTATTCTTCACGGACGTTATCCTATTATTCGATATGCATTATAACACAGTTCAAATGTGAATAGTGGCGACTTACTTCTTGGAATAGTTTGACCTCAACCGTTGAATTATTAACAATCCTGTAAGGCCAAACTTCTGCTTCATCCATAAAAATAAAAATGCTGGAATTCCGCAGCAATACAGTAACTTTCACCAGAAGTGGCCGACTATTGTCGCCTTTATCAAGCTTGACATGGGTTGCTCCAATTTCTTGAATATCGAAAGGCGCCGACCTTAAAGGGTGTTAGGTCCAAATATGCTAAAAAGAAGTCGTTACTTACCAAACGTCATTCACTTGCCGTAGCCTTAAGCATAACCATTTGATTGGTGATTTACTAAACTCATAAACAGGATACTTTTGGTTTGCATCAAGATGAAATTCGTTAGCCGATGCGAGTTCTCGAAGAGTCAAATCGTATTTGGTGTTGTTTTTCATGATGAAGCGGGGCGTGATTGTGACCAGCTTTGTTAGGCGATACTATCAAGGTTCCTTTCAGTCTCGCGGCGTCCACCATATCAAACTTGACAAACTACCTGTCCTATGCCTTCTTCAACTTGTACGCCGAGATGTACAGTATTAGAATTATTTGAAGTCATTAAAGTAACATCTCGGCTGCTTCCAACAGCTTCAAAGCTTAATGCCTTCGGACAAAGGATAGTTAGCTCGGAATACCAGAAGTGTCGCTCATATACCTCACTCCACTTTAAATCGGGCAGGGCAATCTGAGCGCGATTGCGATGATCAACCTCTGGATACGAGAACATGACCGGCTTTACCTAGAGGATGTTATCAACCTTCGATAACGAGCACCAAACAAACTGCCTTACTTGATTGCCTTCTGTACATGGATTTAGCGTCTCCACCGGTGCCTTTGACTGCCAGCGTGAAGTATATGCCTTGAGAGAAACCGGTATTCCGGTTTTATTAACTGTCAGATATGGTACAAATATACTGATCCAGAGAGCATCGCTAGTCCTTGATAATCGGCTAATTGAAAACAAGGTCAGTCATATTTATCCTTTTCAGGTTATGACGTTGTAGTGAGAAGTAACATACGCGACATTCATCCTTAGTGTGAGAGCACCTCCATTTTTGCCTGGAAGTACAAGTGGTTGCGCTATGGACGAGTAATTGGCAGTTGTGGAAATGGTTGCGTTGGGACTCTTTTCGTACTCTATTTTAGTGTTGTGTCAGTCGGCCTATTGCAAACTTCTATCGCAACATACTGTCTTCATGTAGTTCGACAGCTAGTTCGACGGCTGAGTGGCTCGGGATTGTATGTATATCCATGATTTCTCCTTTCATAATAAACGCAGAAATGCCTTGCCGAGTCGATTTGTCCATCAGCATCGCAGTGAAATCTACTGGCAACAGATTCTCCACTTGCATTGGTGCACCCAGTTGGAGAGTTAAGCAAGGATATTGTCTGCAACTTAGTGTGAGAAGATTGTCGTCTTTGTTATTAATACTGTACCGCACTAACGGATTTGTCCTGTCAAAGATGCCATCTAATTGGAAGATGAAACACGCTCCGTCTTGTTGTCTTTCGCAAACAACCGCTTTTGGTCCTTTGGGATGAACGATATCAGACCAATGAAGAAGCTGGTTGCTCCATTGGTACTCGTCTGTAACTTTTATAAGTCATGCCTACCCCATCTATGTTACCTTTACCTGATGGACGAAGAGTGACCCAGTAGTGAAAAGCTTTGTCGATTGGTAGAGCATGTTCTTGTTCGGGTTCTGACGGAAAGAAAAAAATTAGTTTCAACTACATAGCAAACGATTTTACGATACCCAAAGTCCAAATATCAGACATGACCTTCCTTGTTGTATCGACTAACGTCATTTGGATCGACCTTTTGCATTGGTTCTTTACAACAAAACCGCTTCTAAACGTAACAGCTTTGATGTGATTTTCCAATCTGATATCAACCACCAATCGATGTGAGACAGCATTCACTTCAGGCTGCATTCTATAAGCTTGTTGGCCTTCTTGATCCAGCGGTATATGTAATAAACTTTCCCAGCCAAACTGTTCCACCTGGACTCCGATTAGGTTCTTACCAACGTTTGTCAGCTATTGAATAATCCGATTAAGATGGATCACTACTGAAGGGCCAATCACACTTAGTACCTCTCTGCGCTTCTTCCAATCTCGGAAAGTCCATTCCTGTTCCTCCCCATCTCGCAAATGGTATATGCTCGTATCCCCACTTTCCACGTCATCAGACATGTTCCAGAACCGAAGGTTATAGCCTGTGCAGTTACGAATTAAGTACGGCTTTTTCCTGTTTTGTGCGCTCTCGGGTAGAGGCTGCCATTCAACAACCACGTTTAATACAGTTTACAGTGACAGTCGTTCCACTTGCCTGGACTTCTTTCAACGTTTCAGAAATCGAGAGTAAACTCTCCAAAAATGTGTGAGTAACGTTAACATAGAGTTGCTCTCCGGATTCCACTGTAATATTCATAGATTTGTCTGCCGGGTTTTGAGAGGCATTGACACAAAAACGCCAGGGCTCGATAATAGGCTCCCAGTGGGAGTTCAAAAAGTTGTAGTTGTTAACCGACAACAGAAACTGGACATCAGCAGTAAGCTATACAATTGGTGAGATTTAATCCAGAAGCAGCTTGCCGCGTTTTTACGATAAACACATTACCGCTTTAGACCAATCAGATAAGTGTACAGTAAACGGCTGGATCATGCTGTCTATGTAAGGCAAGTCATGCAGATCTTCTATCAAAATCAGCTGGAAGCCTTCAAAATCTGCTATCATCTGTATAGCAGAGCAGCACAAAACGTACAAAACATTCAGTACAATTCCAAAAAGTTCGATCAACGTACCGATTCCTTTGTCATGACAATGTAAGGTTCGATCTTATGCGGAGTACTGCGGGAAGTAGAGGAACCGTCCACGGGACCTGATGAAGCTTGAATCGTACTTGACATAACTTCACTAACTTCTGGAATCGGGGGTAATATCGGTTCGTTGCCATTTTTCACGTTTCCAAGCAGCTGTGTCGTCTTGTTGACAATCTCCATGATAAGCATGGCGTCATGATACGAAACTCGAAGTATAATAGGCTGCACATGCAGCTTAATAACAGTTGTACTATGTCCTGGTGGAATGGATGACGTTGCCATTGACATTTTCATGCTGAGCTCTTCGAGGACACGCATAGCTGATTCCTTCCTATTGTCCATACGGCAAAGGACCATACCGATGCCATCAAAGGCAATTTGCAAATCTTCTTCCTGTTGTACAGAGAGCTTCTTTAGCAAGAAAATAGTGGCTTCAGATGACGAAAGTTCTGGTCTTGCCAGGCAAATGACTTCTACGTCAACTACATTAATATGATAGCGAAGTTGGGAAGCAGTAGCTTGAGCTGTGGAAGGAGCAATTGATTCCTGGGTTGCTGCTACATTGCTTGTGTCGCGCTTTTCTCGCTGCGATCTGGCGTACTTTTGAGCTTCTGTCTCTGTTTCCTCCGGTACGAATGGGCTAACAAAAAATTCTTTGAGCAGAAGGAGATAGTCGAGAGACAAGACAATCTTAGGACTATCTACAGTAACTGCCACATGGGTTGTACTTTGTCCATCTTGTGTATGTTTTGTCACCCTAATTTGGAGCTGTGGACCATTAAGATGACTTGCTGGTATAATCTCCTTGAAAAGCGATTTAGAATTCCACCTGGTATCGGCGAAACTCATCGATTGTAACTGCATCTCCATGATCATAGATGAGTCCATCATAGTCTGCATTTTCAGGGAGGTGTTGTAGAAAGACAGGCTGGATAGGGGGCTTTCATTACCCTCGCTTCCAGTCAGAATTTCCAAGCAGATGTTCTTGACGTTAACAAGTAAATCCATTTGGATCCTGGCGCTGTCGCCTTCTCTTTCCTTATCTGACTTTGATATTTCCTTGTCCAATCCTGACATTGAAGTGGGTTCTGTCGATATGACGCTGCTGGTCTCGGACGAGTTTTGACCTTCGTCATCCTGGTTATGCGAGACATCGTCGGTGTCCGTTCCAAAGGACGCACTGAGCAAGTTTGAAACTTCCATGATAGTTTTGTATTGTCGCTCCGTAAGGGACATTCCAACGTCCGATACGTTTCCTGTAATTCGCGAGACCGGGCCAGCAACATCTTCTGGATGCTCCGCAGTTTCAAGCTCAAACGTAACGTCCAAGTCATTAAGGATCGGTAAGTACTTTTCCGTTTCTACGTCAGTATCATCTTTTTGCACAGATATGGATTGCAAACGGATTGAGTGCAGTCCACATTGAATGGCATTAACAGGTACGGAGATTGACTGGGAAAGATCAGCACTTCTTCGTACCACATCGATAAATTGGTTAATGGCACGAATTTCTCCGAGATGAGCAACTATCGATTCTTTGTCTTTGCCGTCCCCAACAGGAAAAATAACAACCGGACTTTTGATAGCAACGTCAAAATGAAATCTTGCGTTGGTTTCTTGGAGTTGCTGAGCTGTCTCAGCAGCTGCTCGTCTGGCGGCATCATATACCGTTTTCATCTCGAGGAACTCAGATAAGAAAGACATTATAGGTTTTACCGAATCCAAGAATAGAAATTTAAATGCGCCCATGCGAAGTTGGAATTGTTGCTCATAACCTGGATAATTTGGAGCCAAATGATCGAAAGTCTCGTAATTGAAATTCATCAACTCATCGCCAACAATGCTGAGAATATGGACCGTAGAAACGCTACGTGTCAAATCATGGGCTTCTGTGGACACCGCTGTATCATCGCTCAGAGTAAAATTGCCAAATTTACCCGTCACCTTGAGCGCCTTGGGCTGTAATAGTATGGTCAAGGCACCAAATGACAATGTACCCGTGCCCAGACGCTTCCCATCGTTGTTGAGAATAAAGTCCAGACTATCTAAATGGATTTGAACTTTCATAGAGTTTTCCTGCTTTTTCTGCTTCTGTGGATTTTCGACTGCAATTTCCAACGCTGATTCGGTTTGAGATTGAGCGACAGGTCTTTCTTCTTGTTGCTGTTGACCAGCTTCAGGAGGTCCAGTAAATGTCTCCAGGACAAAGTTGTATAACGTAAGAAGCGAACTTCGCGTCACAATGATGTTCAAAGTAGATAACGTCACGTCAATGGTCTGGTCGTATCCTCCATAACTATTATGAAACTGTGGGTGCTTCCGATTGACTTTCAAGTATCTAACATTGACCAGGTTTTTTTCAGTCGCCAGCCTTCCTTGCTCTCTGTTCACAATGTCTGATGTTACTAGATAAAGGAATTCCTTTCCGTGTTCCATTTCATCAACAATATTAAGCGTACGCAACGACACATCCACAGACATGTCATATGGCCTGGAAATGAAAAGTAGCGCAAAGTTTTCCAAAACCACCGTACAAAGCAGTACATCAAGCCCGGGAGAATTTGACGATGTCTCGTTAAGTAATACGGACACTTTGTCAACTTGGAAGGAAAATTTGAACTGTTCTTGTTGTGTGCTTTCAACCGATATTACAGAGTCACTTGAATAATTTCGTAGTCGGTTATCCACGGTAGAATCTTCCGCCATTTCGCTGTCTGTATCTGAGATTAAGAGATCTTCTATAGGCTCATTCCATAAACGCTGGCTAAGCACCCCTTTGTTTCGATCCTTATCGGTTGTCTGAATGGCTTTGTCGTCGGTTGATGAAGATGGTACAAGTAAATCCACAATCTTCATCAGTGTCTTGTATTTACTGTTGGAGAAATTGACGGAAAGCAACGGTAAATGTCCGGAAACTTTAAATTTTGTGAATTGGTTCGATCCTTGAAGGATGCATAGTTCTACCAAAAATTTGATATCGGTGCGGTCGATGAGATGAGCATCCTGATTTTTATCGACTTTCTGGTGCAATTGTGCCAGACAATCCTTGACACTGGGAGCAATCAACACCCTCATCTGGGATAAGTGGAGATTGAACTTGTCATACATCAGACCTTCCAACTTGTCATAATCCTCCTGGGTATACTTTTGGTCTGCTTTTCCTTTAAACTCATTAGCAAGTTCTTGGTTGGCGAGATCACTATCAATAATAATATGTCCAGCGTCGATGATCATTGCAGGGGAGTCTTCGATGACACAGCTACGTCTGTTCTTCAGAACTTAATGCAACCTTTATCATGTACATTACCTTTGAGGAATGACAAAGATTGGTGCATCCATGTCCACGTCCAGTAATATTGTCGTGTGGGTCTGCAAAGCGTACTCTAAACCAGCTCTTGTTTGCCTTCTAAAATTGTCAATAGTATCGCCAGCCACCTCTATCAAAGCCTGAACGCTCTCCATTTTGTTCTGAGGAGGTTTTAGGAAGTCGATAATTCCCATAATCACGGTCGGGTTGTAGATAATCTCGAGATGTCGCATAGTAAGTGATATAGCATTGTCGGCGACGCCGCTCAGCGGCTTACGCTCGAACTTAACAGCAAAGAATGGCAGTTGGGTTTCCGATTGCGCGGCAAACTGACCGAGACCAGTCCGTTGAATATCTGATTTCATTAGACTAGCGCTTGTTTCTTGCTTCACGCCAATCAGCTGAGGGTATAGTGTATTTTCCGTTGATCCGTCGAACAATCTGAGGTCTCCTAGACTGGCTGACAGTTTCATAGATTCTACATACTGCGTAACTTCCATTGATACGTTGTCGAATACAATAGATGCCAGATCACGTGGCTGAACAGAATGCGGTTGCTGCCGGATAGTGAATGATCCCTTGTTCAACTTCACGCTCAGGTTAAACTTCACAGTCTATACAAATCATTATATATAAATAAAGAGTAATCGTCGTAATGTATACACTTGCATCTTTAGGCATATCGACTGCAGCAGCAATCAAAGCCTTTTCCTCGTCATACTCGATAGCATCGTATAGCTCCTTTTTTTGCTCCTCGGTCATTACAAAAGAATCCGTATCGCTCTGCTAAAAATACTACGCTTAGACAGATCTTAAGTACAGCTACTATGTTTACCTCGTCCGATTTGGTACTACTAGTTCCAGACCACCAAGAGCTAAACCAACCCTTGCTACTTTGTGCACTCAATTTTTTCTCTTCCTCTACATTGTTCATATCGTTGAGATATTGACAGTAAGGAACAATAGTTTCGTTTTTACCGATTTTTATCTTTTCTCGTCTCATCTTGCTTTTTGCAATACTACGGTAAAACCGAATATCTTCGAAGCTCAAATTCCATTCCAGAGCCTTTAGTATCTCAAGTTGCTCGGGTGTGGCTTTTTGCATCTTCTGCGCCGTATAGCATTCTATATAGCTCAGTCTCTCTTGCCGGCGTTTCTTGAAATGAGCCCATGTCCACCTATAGTTACGCTCATGAATCTCGGCCAAGACTGCATTTCCGGCATATCGAAAATATTCAATAGGATGTGATCTTGGAGTTGTTCCTTGACGAGGACGATATTTAAGATACTACCAATAACTTGTCAGCTTGATATGAGTGATGGTGCTTACAAAACCTTGTGCTTTTTGAGGTTTGCATGGAAAAGATCCACCATCAAAATGGCGTCTCTATATTGTTCGTCATCCAGAGCAAATGCAAGCTCGTTAAATAACAAAGTAACGTCTGTCTTTGCCACACCGCTTCCGTATTTTTTATTAAGCTTCACCTGTGACAAACATTTAGTACTTCATGAATCCATATTTCCTATAGCTTACCTTTCCTGTGCCAGATACAGGATTCAATATATGCTGATGTCCTTTCAAAGTATTGGAACTGTTTGGTATCTTGTTATAGAGTTAGTCTTTTCTTGCTCGAGAAATAGGTGCTGACATACTTACCAAATCGGCATACACTTTGGCAGCCTCTTCATGCTTCAGCCCAGCCAATGAGCGCGAGTCGGTGTTCCAATATACAGAGAGGCATTCAAGGGTAACAAGCTTCGCAATGACCATTAAATGTCATATCGATTTAAACTGTCATTGAAACAATACCTTGTGAATGGTGTTGGCCAATTCACTGATAAATGTCGTCTTCCAGTTAGAGTCCGTTGATACAGCACTTAGTTCTTTAAGAGTGATGCCGGCTGCAAAAGGATGTCCGGGATCGGAGAGGTGATCCTCGTATCGAATATGGATATTTTTCATAGAAAACTGAAGGTTGTCAATGATCTTTGTAGTTAGCTGACTCATGAATCCATCGCTTTGACCGTCCTCCTTTTGCTCTTGTTGCGTGTTTTGGAGCAGTTCAGCTGTGGCCAGACGTCGCTGTTTTAATTGCTGGGCTCGTTCTTCTTCTTCCTGCAATGTAACCTGACATGATATGTCAACAACGAGAATTCTCACAATCATTCTTATTCTCACCGTGTTCTCGTCTTTTGGTACTGCCAAAAGGTACACGTTGTTCACATACACCTTGACTGGTTTTGTCTTGAGATTTGCCCAAGGAATACTTAATGTAAGCTCCCCAAGAAATCCTATACAGCAAAATAAATCCACGTGTATCGGGATACATCATTCGAGAAACCTTCAGAAACGTTAATAGGAAGGTCAAGTTTGTCCAGAGCCTCCCGTTTCAACTTCAGATCTTTGAGGTTGACTTCGCCTATTTTTCGAACCGAAGTTAACATGACATTTCAGCTCCTTTATCAACGCAGCGTACCTTTCCAAATGCCAACTTTGAGTTGGTCATAGTTTAGATTGGAAACATAATTTCCCAAGACTCTATTGAGTATCGACGCTACAACTGATTCCAACATTGAGAGTGAGGTCAACAGTCAAAACGGAAACGCGGAAACTCGAAATGTCATAGTCTCCCAATGCTTAACTGCGTGACTTCGGGCTGGGTAACATCCGAGTCTGTGCGACGTTTGATTGAGAGGTATCTTGCGGTAATTTTTTGGCTCAGTCACCAACTTAAATCGTCCGGAATCAAATGCAATATTCCGGCAAAGAGATTTCGGCCTCCAGAACCCAGTGAGGTATGAATCAGATCTAGCACTTTTTGCAAGAAGCCCACCAATGGTGTTTAACAGAGCTAATCATTCCAGTGCGTTTATTACGCAAGATATTATTCGTTCTCTTTGAAAACTAAAAATCGGCCCGTTGACTCGAATAAATACTCTGTAGCAAATACCCATAAATTGCACTGGAATCCGTTCCTGAATTTCTTTTTCTTTGTTGATATGAAATGGCTGCATCGAATCTATCGATTGAAATTAGTTCTTCCCCGTTTAGTTCGCATCGAAAATGCTGCCAGAGAAGCTGATTTTGTTACACAGACTTTCTTTTCTACAGAAGAAGAAAGGGCTTTAAATACCAGAAAAGCATATGCAAGCAAGCAAGAAATGTTTAGGGTGATTGATAGCGAATCTTTTCCATCCTCTTTCTAACCAAGCCTTGTTATAATGGAAATAGAAATTCTGTCTGGACAATGACTACGGAAACGGTTGCCTGGCCACGAAGCCAAGCTACTTAATGTTTTTGACGAAGCTGTTGTTCCTCGGGAGGATATCAAGAAAGATCGTAAACCGGATGCAAATGTCTATGACCTTAGAATGGAGACGATATTGCAATATATCAAGGCGCTGGTGGATCTTCATGCGTCTCAAGTTTCTAGAAACTAGTGATTGAAACAAGCGTTCGTGGAAATGCCCTGAAACCTGATGTCAATCGCAAAAATACAGAGAAAGGAAAAGCTACCGGGACCGTGCGGTTAACACTACCCAGGACGAGTATATGCCAACGGAGCTGGTCAAGCAGTCGGTTTTTACCTTTCGGAAGGGAAGAAGGATTTTTCAGAGGCAGAATGATATTTTTATTGGAGCATATCATGGCCCTATCTCGTGAAAATACCGGGACATGGAGCTTTCTGATCTCATCGCATTGAAGCTAAAAGATAAAGGCTTCTCAGGATGACCTGTTCTGATTATCCGTATGGATCATGGAGAAATGACAAAGTTCGGTAAAACTTAGTATGGCGGCACCATTAGAAACCGCGATTACCGCACTTTGAGTGTTTAGCGGTATGACCATGTACTTTTTTCTTCCGCTGGCATCTAAAAAATAACAATTTTCCACGGTTTACAACTGATAGAGGCTGGTTTAACTTGGCAATGGTCAAAGGAATACATGACGAACCGTTAACATACATTTCTTAGCTGAAGGCAATGAGCCGCTCATTTGGTGCATGCAACATCAGCAGCAGCAATAAAACGCATGCAGGGGCGTGCAAGTGGCACGCGACACGCCGAAATAGATGGTGCCACTGAGGAGCAGCTGCGGAGACATGGAATGCGGAATATGAAGAGTATGGTGGCCTGCTATCTTATTTCTATTCCTCGCAAATCGATCACGATTATCAATGGTTTCTCTGCAGAAAAGCATCAATTTTGGGTTCACAGAGCCAACATTTGCCCTGCGAAAAGCCTGCAAAGGAAGATGTTTTCAACGGTTGACGAACTGTTGCTGCAGGTATGAATAGATGGACATACTTTCCCGATTGATAAGTTGTCGTCACAGGTACCGCTTGGTGAGACGTGTGAAAAATCGTTCGCACCGAAGGATTCCTCAAGCCGCTGAAGAATATGAGAACCGTCCTTTTACATGACGTGGTGATATTCGGGTGGCTGTATTTTAGAGGTACCCCTCTTAGAGGTACCCCCGAAAAAGGAAATTGAAAAGACATCTCTAAAATCATTTTGAGTTTTAGAGGTACCTCCAATTTTACCCTTCTCAAACCATATAACTATTTTTTGACCTTCTCAGCTTTCGTAGTGTGTTTCTCCTTCTCTTTTCCCTGTTCCACTGTTCAGGATTTTTTTACGGACTGTTCCTTTGCAGACCGGACGAGAGTAATTAGGCCTAAACAAGCGTGTGTTCACCGTTATAAATAAAAAAAATTAAAAATTTCACCGTACCTCCACTTTTAATGCACTTTATGGTTTCTTTACATATGTCTTTATATCAAAAATATTTTAAATGCTAAATGAAAGTTACAGCTATCATTTCCAATATTTATGTAAAAAAGGTGTGTAATAATATTATGGCTATACCAAGTATATTGTTTCTAGGTATAGTTTCTAAACTAGATATATTAGAAGCAAGTGGACATTAGAAAAAGAAGAAATAACACTGTGGTTGATCGGTTATGGCCTAGTTATGACAGGTTTAAGTAAATGACATCAATTGTAATATAATAACTATTTTTACAAAGTGCATCTTGATTACTACTTACGATCTTTGAAAAATTAGATATAAATACTATGAACTGTTCATATTTTCGAAGCTAACAGTTTGTAACACTCTTCTATCAAGCAATTTTACGCAGATACTTCTCAAGATTAAACTAGCAAAATGCTTCCTCAACGTATGCAAACTTTTCCTCAATTTCCCGAAGGCAATGCAAAAGTCATCGTCCCATATCCTCGCAAAGAAGAAGGGATCTATGAAGTTCGCAGACTCGACATCGGATGGAGCTTAATCAGACAAAATTCCTATCTTATTGCCAAAGGCGAGGGCCGTATGTTGACCAATGTATGTCTAGGTTCTGTCCGCTGCTTGAATACAATGAGTCAGCTTGAATTGGTTGACATTAGACCAAAAATCAGTCAGAAGGAAATCGATACTCAATGCAAGCAAGGATGTTCAGAATGTGGGTATCCTTTGATACACAACATCTACAAGTACAGAGTGCATTTCCGTTTCCTACACGACGAATGCCATATGTACCCTGGAGAAAAGTTAGGCGAAGATTTGCACACTCACGATGTTTACGAAGCCAAACACTTGAGCGATAAGGCATATCACGAGTTTGAGCAGCTGGTTGTGTCTCGCCCAGAAGTGACCCCAAAGGCTTTGTTGGTTGGTAGTTACCATGGTTCAGAGATTGTCCCTGTGCACCAAATCGATCCAAGTCTTCAAAATCTCGATCGCACAGCCTACTTACGTCGAAAAGTGCTGAAAAGCAACAAGATGCTTGCTTCGCAAGATTCATCCATTGAGCAATTGTTCGCAATTCAGAAGGATTACAAGTCATACTTTGTGGAGTGTAGAATTCTTGGGAAGATGACGTTGATTGCTGTCCGTCAACCTGCTGCCTCTGGTTTCGTTAACTTCAAACAATATCCTGTCCTAACTGACGTGACGTACAACATTTTCCACAAGTACTACCTAAGCTCCTCGGTTATCTATTCTCCTGAAATCGGTCGACATGTCGTAATATTTGCCGCCGTTATCCGAAACCTACAGTCAACTATCTTTGCCTCTTATTTTAGCAATTTCTTTGAAACGTTTGGTGTCAAGTTTAACGATGACTTTTTGGGTGTCGTAATGGACTTTTCTGCAGCTCAGATCAAGGGATTCATTACCGCATACAGTAAATTAACAGCAAGAAACGATGGTATAAAGTACTTGAAAGGTTGCTTGGCCCACTATCAAAGGAACATAGATAAGCTTGCCAAAAAGCATTCTTTGGTACCAAAAGACGGCAAGAGCAATTTAAGCAACTTTGCTTTTACTTGACGGTTACGGATAGCAAAGAAGAATACAAGGCTATTCGCGAGAAGATCAAGCAACAATTTCCAAAAGCCTTCAAAAAACTGACATTCTGGAAACGCAAGACAATACGCAGTATGATCTACCCAGCAAAATCCAAGATGTATCAGACATTTTTGGATAATCCAACAAGGACTACGAACGGCGTAGAGTCTTACCACAATGACTTGTACCGTATCATCAAGAAGAAGCAAGGGTTGGTCACCAACCTCAAAGCATTCTTGAAGTATATGGTAAACGATGGTGTTGCTTTTCAGACGTATATGAGCGGGTTCTCTCTGCAGTAGGGGAAGAAAGGAAAGAAGGCCGCAGATAATGGAAAACGCAAACGCAAACAGAAGCTGCAATCCAAGTCTAAGAACAAGCGTACCAAGAAATCTAAGGATACTGAGGAATTCAATGCTGCCGTGGCAGTCAAAGCCAAGTTGCCCAAGGTTGCAAAGAAAGACGAAGGTAATCGTGGGGAAAAATACAAGACAGCTGATACCACCGTAAAGACTTTACTAATATTGTGTCTGTTATAGTACCTAAGGATGATCTGGATATTAAGCAGCTGCAGACCGTCAGAAAGCCATCTAAATGGTATGAACACTTTGACACTGCATATTATCTCCCTGACGGCATGGAGTTCAACATGGAACTTAATGCCAACAAAGATATGTCCTGTTATATCGATGCTCCAATGGAAGTGTTACTTCTTTCTATCTTACCCACGGCCCAGAACCTCCCACGCTACATCGATTACAGCAACAAGTTCGATATAACTCTGTATGCTAGCTTTATTAGCTACAGTAAACAGGATGCAGCATTACGGGCAGAAGGATCGGATCTTATAAGGCAATTTGTCTGGGACAACACCCCGTTTAAGCGCGAAATGAATGACGTCGTGGAATTTGTAGAGCACTTACTTGTTCAAACCTCTACTTCCCTACAGTCATTATTCAGTATATCATATCGCAAACGCCAATCATGCTCCTGCACGCCATCATTGGAAAGACTGGAAGACCTCAATTATCGAACAATGCAGTACGTCAATCCCTATCATTTCAAAGAAGAAAGCAGAACGACGATACACTGGGGGAGAAGTTCTCCAACTGGTTCGTAGAAAATTTTGAAAAAATAGAAAAAAACGCAAATGCCATGCGTGCAACAGCATAGCCATCAAGCATCTCGAAGTTGTTGATCTTCCTCAGTTCTTGATCTTCCGCGATCAGTCCAACTACGTGAGGCGGTCAAAAAATTTCAAGTTTCCTCCCCGATTTGCTCTTGGCGATACAACTTATAAACTACGCGCAACAATACGATACACCCATGAAACGGGAATTCACTTTTATGCAAATGCAATTATCAAGACAACAACTCCACCATTTGTAAGCAAAATCGACAATATGAGAGAAGAGGTGGAAGTTCTTGTTCACCCCTATGCCACCCATTATGACTACTTATGTGAAGAAAACAAATACGCAATCCTATCATTCTATGCAAAGCTATGATCTATGACTCTATAATACCATTGTATGCTTCATTTTATGTATAAATAAGATCTACTTATGAGCTATGATAAAGACATCTATAAACCAATCTATTTATAAATGCTCATAGGATGGCGGTTTGTACTAATTCTGAAAATTATATAATCAAAGAAACTAAAAAGCGCAAAAAAAAAAAATTAGATATACAGTGAAATAAGTAAAATTGGAGGTACCTCTAAAACTCAAAATGATTTTAGAGGTATCTTTTCAATTTCCTTTTTCGGGGGGTACCTCTAAGAGGGGTACCTCTAAAAAACAGCCACCCGTTCTGTACTAAATTTTTGGAATAGTCCGTTCTCGTTTATACAAACGATGTGCCCGTTGGGAGATTACACCCGAACAGAAAATGACGCCGTCAGAAATATGGGTCCAGTCGGCGCGCCAAAGGCTGTGTAGGCAGACGGACAGAAGAGAGAAAAGTAGCAGTTCAGGAAGGCAGCCATGTTCTCAACTGCACAAAGACTGAGTTCTGTGTGTGACTGTTATATGAACACCCAAAATGAGCTCGCTGTTTAAGGACGGAACTCGAAGCTGAAGTTGTTTTGGAACCACTGGCATGGCGTCGTCTGACCGGATACTTGATAATGGGCAAGGTGTAATCGATCCGGACGTGTATTTCCAGATGAACAAGCCGCCCGCTAACCTTCCAGAGTTTGAGGCTAAACTGAATGCTTTTGTAACGTTTCATGAGCAACAGGGCAGTAGACTTGTTTTCATTACGGTAAGCGTATTATTTATAATACTGACTAGTCAAGCTGTTCGCTGTATTGTTTTAATGCTTAACTATGTAAATTTTAGAGTGGAGGAACTACTGTGCCACTTGAAAACCAGACAGTGCGGTTTATTGATAATTTTAGCAATGGCAACCGCGGTGCAGTATCGGCTGAATACTTTTTGGATGCTGGATATGCGGTAGTCTTCATGCATCGTCAGTTCAGTCTGGAACCTTTTCATCGACATTACACACATAATGCAGCTACTGGATTCTTAGATTATCTTGTTCCTAACGACGATGGTTCCGTAGCGGGTAAAAATAAGAAAAGGATCACTATTACTGTCACTTTTATGCTAAATTTGTGTAATTCTATTACAGTAAATGCGGCTTATGCTGCGAAGATGCACACCATTTTGGTTAAATATCAAAATGCGAAAAAAGCCAACCGCTTACTGCTATTGGATTTCGTCACGTTGTCTGATTACCTGTTTAAACTGCAGAGTGGTACACGAATCCTTGGACGCTTACAGGAAAAGGCAATGTACTATCTCGCTGCTGCCGTCAGTGACTTCTTCATCCCTTCGCAGAAAATGGTTTGCACCACTGTCTTTGGCCCAATAATTGACTTATCCTGTCCCTAACTTAGGCGGAGCATAAAATTCAATCCCGTGAAGGTGCCTTGACATTGACTTTGGATCAAGTACCCAAATTCCTGAAGCCACTCGTGAGTGTTTGGGCATCCAAAGGGTTGATTGTCTCATTCAAGGTAAGGAAATTTAAAAAGGACAGTATAGTTTCTTTCTGCGGGCCAGAATTTCTCAAGAAAGATATGACGGTTACAGTTGGAGACGGATGAGAAGTTGCTCGTTCCCAAAGCACGTGATGCCTTGACTCGATATGGCCATCAGGTTGTCATTGGCAATATGTTGGCTACAAGAAAGCAGACCGTGACAATGATCACTAAGGAATCCGAAAAAGTGATTAGCTTGGGACCTGCTGAATTGAAGGACGAAATTGAGATTGAGAGCAAGATCATACCACAACTTGTACATATTCACGATGGCTGGATCAGCTCTGGTGCAACAGAAGCCAGGAGCGATCCATAGATTGCTTGTAGTACAGTAGGATTATCAGCCTCTCAGTCAGTTTATTTCTCTCAATACGATTAATTTCACATTACTAGGGATATCCAGACGTATAGTCTGATAAAACACAGGAAAAGGAAATAGAAGCAGAAGGGATTTCCTATCCCCAGAGTTGTAAATCTTCTTTTTCGATCTGCCTCATGAGCATGAAATGAGTCTTTATCCCACCAATCGATCAGCGATAATTGAGAAATTACAGCATTTCTTATAAAGCCTGTATGAGGGACACGACTGAGAAACGTGCTTATAATTCTTGCACTTTTCAAGACAAGGCCAGATTATTTAAACTGGAGATCGAGAAGTTACAGCTCATGTATGAAATGCCTTGTAAGTGTCGAGCGAGTCGATACCTCTTCTTTCAGATCCGCTATATAAGGTCATAGGGATAACCATAACCCGCATTTAGTAGCGTTGTCATGATATTCCTACCGTATAAACAAAGATGTGCTTCGAAGCTAACCAGGTGTGATGATACAATGCTGCAGCGATTGCAGCTGATTGTAAACGAAGACAAACGGATATGAGTAGAGGAGAATTGCCATTCCCTAGTTACAACCGCTCTGCAGCCGGAATTAAGACTCGCCAAGGATGAGCAATGGTTAAAGCAAAAAAAAAAAAAAAAAAAAGGTCAAAGTATTAGAATGCATCTGATCACTGAATTATGTCTATGGGACACATCTAATTGCAATAGACATATAACTATATCTCGGACGCATCATCAGACATATTAGTTACTTATTTAAACGATTGCCTTCATTGATACTGATATCATTATCTCTACTAGTGCTATGACTAATTGACTGCTCATTACTATAACCTTTCTCCATTGTATGTCGTTCTGAAGGTTTAACAGCGGCTTCCTCTGTCTCCTTTGAAGACCTGCGGATCTTAAAGTATGAAATAAGCGGAATGTGACTATAACAAGAATAAGTATGAATTTCCGTCTAACTGGGCAGCCTGGCTTACTCTGAGGGGAAATGGGCATTTGGAAATCCCACAACGTTTTTCAAATAGTTATCATCTACTGGCCCGAGGAGCGAGTGCACATCCAAGGTGTTATTTGTGTACCATATGTAATCTAGAACCCCCTTGAAAGTGATTGTGTAGTTCGTGAAAGGTAGTTCCCCCACATGCCCATAGGCACTCTTCAATGATAAATCATGAGATAGACCGTCTGTGGTATAGTCGCCATAAACGTAGTTGCCAAAATCGTCATGATCTTGCTGAATAGTGCCTTTTGAAAGGAACTCGTAGACACCGGAGACTGGTGTAGAGTTGAAATCGCCACAGATGATTGTAGGCAGTCGCTGGTTTTGATTTCCAACATGCTTTGCTGCAAACCGTTTGATCTCGTCCATAAGCATTCCTACTTGCACCAATTTGACGTCTGCAAACGTGGGATCCCAATGAATATGTGAGTTTGCTACCAGGAGTAGTTCTTGTGTATCTTTCTTCTCCAACATTGTCAGAACGGCGATGTTATCCTTATTCATGACTCTGTTATAGATATCCTCTGTCTTTTTGAAGTCTGCTCGCTGCAATGCGTTCTGGTTGTATTCGAGCAAATAGTTCTCGATTAAGCGAAATCTGCAGGAGTTCAGTGAGTCTATTTCTTTCTTTCTTTCCATAGGATTATAACTCTTTTACCTTGATGCCTTGTAAAAAATAGCGCACCCATCAACTGCTCGGCGCTCTTTCTCAGACATCGTTTTTGCTCGCGTCTTCGGGTAATACACGCTTTCGTAATCACCTACCCGTTTAAAGTGACCTTGTAATAGCTCATCGTACTGGCACATTTCTACTTCCTTTCGATGCCGATCAGTTTTATATCAATTGGCTTTCTTAGTCTTTTGTACCTGCAAGCAGATAATATCGGTATTCCACCCAAGAACTTCAGAAACCAATTGCTCTTTTCGGTATTCCCAGTTTAACGCCCATGAGGCTGTACACGGATATGCTTGGTTTGTCGCATACTTTTGGCAGAGAATATTATAGCACATGACCGAAAACGTATCTATGGCTGGCACATAAGCGCGCTGTTTCTTTCTTTCTTTTTTTTTTCCTGATTGTCGTGGATCGTGTGCAGTCAACCTTACCTTCATCCGTTTCTGTTGTGGGACTTTCTATGGCGATCCATTCTCTAGACAAAGGAGGAATACCCACTACAAAAACACAGATTTTCTCTTTTTTAGCTGCTTATATCCTATATGTGACAAGGTGTAGATGTTTAACCTGGTGCCTGATCTCTTAACGAAAGGATAACAGCTTGCGATCCGTCTTTCAATAGTAGATTCTTGATCTCCTCATTCATTGGATTGCCTTCCAATCCAAGAATTTCCAATTGATACAAAGTACCCAATTCGTTCGGCAGATCTGTCAAGTTGTTATCAAACAATAACAGCTCACGAAGATTTATTAACATCCCCAGTTCAGAAGGCAAGGACTCCAGCTTATTTCCAGATGCATCCAGAATCTTCAGGTTGACAAGGTTGGCAATGGCTGCTGGTAGACCTGTCAATTCGTTGTGACTCATGTATAGGATGGTCAGAAAAGTGTAGGAGAACAACGTAGGAGATATATTCTTAAGGCCCATTCCGCCAACATCTAGAGCCGTCCAGGAACAATTGGACGCGGTAGATAGACGTTGATTATCTTCCTGCTTCTTTAGCAGCCCATTCAGCGACTTGGCGGGATTGTTTGGGTCGACGATAGTTACTGTGGATGCCACTGGTGCGTTACGGGCCACTGCTGCTGCTGTTCGTGCATGGTGATGGGGCGAGGCCGACTGTCGAGAGATCTGAGCATAGGTCAATTGACGTGCGAGATGAGGCGTGGTGTTAGGAGCATGTGTTGGTGTAGATCCAGGAGTCAGAGAGTGAATAGTCTGTGGAATTTTCTGTGATTGCTGTTGTAGTTGTTGCTGAGGTGGTTGAGATTGCTGTTGCATACTCATCGTCACCGGGTACCTCGTAAACTTGTTATTGTACATGGGCAATGGATAGTTTCCGACAGAAGGCGATGCGGGGGAAAGATGGGGCGTGGTGGAGTTGTAAATCTGTCCATAAAAGTTGTTCAAAGCTGCTTCTTTTTCCTTGTCAAACGGCATGTCTTGTCGATCTTTTGAAACGTCGCAAGATGGATGTGCATAGGTTGGCTGGTTTCAGTCTGATGTTTGAAGTGTTATTCGAGAAATGTATCAATATATGTGTGTGTCTGTATGCGTTAGTTGGGATGGTGGGGATACTTTTGCTTTCTTTCTGTTTGTTAGTGAAATTACGTGCAAAACGAAACGAACCACTTGAAGATTCACCGAGGCAAAATATTTAACCGTAGCACGTCAGAGCTCATCGAATGAACCCCCACTTTCTCTCGGGGATCGAAATCGTTAGTTTGACCAATTTCTTTTATTGGTAAGTGATACTCCCGCCTGCATACAGTAAGTCAAAAGAAAAAAGAAACAAGGGATCTATTATTGCCCATACAAATACAACAATCGTGTAGGCTAAAATTTAAATTGCGCGTATTGAACCAATGATAGACCTTGGCCACGATGAAGAAGCAAGACAGATTCTGGAAGTCTATTACGTAGATCGCTGAAGGCCGGAAGTTCGCCGTTTGACCACTCGTCGTAGTAACAACCCAAAGTAGCCTGACGGTCAGAGTCGGCACTGTACTCTAATCCCCAATGAACATCTTCCTCGTAGCGGTCGGTATAGCTTATCAATGATCCAATAGGAACTTCGGTGATATCTTGCGAACCAACCCATGCTTTGTAGTTATCTGTCGAATCGAATGTGATGCGACATAAAAGACTGTTTTTCGACACGAACGTTCCATTCACACGGCAGATCTTGCTGTCGCAAGTTTTATGGAAATCCCATTCGAATTCATCTGCGTTTTGCGCATATTTAGGCAAAAGATCGGTCTGATATGTACATTTCGTCTGGTATTTGTTGAACGGGTCGCAAGTTAGCGTTTCCAGCTCGGTGGCTCGAAGGATAGGTTTTAACATCGCAGGAAGACCGGTCGCAGTTACTAGCGATACAGTTGCCAATGGCTCAGATTGGTTGTAATGAAGATCGAATACGAACTTGTTAGGTGACCAGCCACCGTTAAAAGGAGGCAGACTCCAGCAAATGATAAACACAAGCAAAACGACGATGCCAGAAAGGATAGTAGCCTTCCGCTTGTCACCAGCATAAGCAATCCATGGGCGTAGCTGGAGAACAATCAAAGAGATAGAAATTGATAAAAGGCCATAGACTTGTGAAAAGGAAATATTGAGTACCGCAAATGAATAAACTATGATATCGTCTTACCAGCAATCTCAGGCGTTCCATCTGGGGTTGAGTGTCGCATGGAATCCACTGAAAGAAGGCAGAATTCGATCATCAAAATAGTGGGCAAGAGAATCTGAGCTAAGAAAACTGTTGGTAAACGGTAAGTGGCTCCTGCTGGAACGGTGCTGCATAGAATGACAGCTAACGTGCTGCAGATCAAAAAGTAGATAGCGAAATACAGAGCAGCGATTTGCTTTGTTCCGAGGTATACCGCTAATATCACAAGCATCCACCAGAAAGCGGTTACGCCATATAGATACGTGTCAACTTGAGAAGATATCGATCGCGGTGCCTTGGAGAATCGTTCACACAATGGTTGTGAAGCCAACAAACCAAACACAGCAGCGAAAAAGATATATAGTACAGCACTATATGTATTGCCATAGCTCATCTAATGCACGATTAATTTACAAATGCTGCTGGCATGTACCGGTAGACACCTACTGAGGGATTGACATAGGACACAATAGTAACAGCGACAACAATGGAAAGAACAATAGCCACAAGGGAGATGACTGTAGCAAGAAGCTCTTTGGAAATCATGATAGCTTGTCTAGTATATCTCTGACGGATTGTCAGCTGTTCATTTTTCTTGGTGGAGATTATGGCCCAAACAAATATTGCGACCAATGCAATAATATTGACAGCTTGATATGTGTCAAAGCTGTAGACAAACATCCATCGTCCAAGGACGTCATAAAATATCATCTTCTCGTCCTCAACTGGATTTGTCAAGTCATCGCTGTTGGCAATATCACGGACGGTGTTAAGAGTCATTTGGCCCATATGCTGGAGAGCGTCTGTTTAAAGAGAACGTTGTTATGATGATGAATTTTAGTCATGTCAATAACGTCTTACTTGGTGTGGTGTAGGCCAAGGTGTCGCGTGGCGTGTGATAATGGGAGCGAGGAGCATAGAAAGCAATGTCCAGTCCTGGAGTCCCAGCGGCAGTGAAGACGGAATAATCAGTATCACTACATAGAACAAATCAACATGATCATCTGCCATTGAACATTATGTAATTATTTACCTTTTCAGCAGTTTGGCCTTGAACATATCATTTCCGAGCGGCGATCCGTGGACGAAGCGGGCATTGCTCCAGGCTAGACGGGCAACTGCCGCTTGATTACTGGCCCTGAATAAGAGCGACCGACCTCCAGCACCAGCACCCTCTAAAGTCAAAAATGGAATAAAGCTTGTCAATGAACTTCAGCAGTCATTACAGCACCTTTGTTCTTACCTAGGTTGATGAAAAGCTTGACAGAAGACCACCAAGGATGTTTAATGAAAGCCTTGGCTCCGATGAGACCTCCTTCTTCAAAGTTATTAAACAGGAAGATGATAGTGTTACGCGGAGGATGGTGCACGAAATAACGCAGAACTTCCAGGGTCACGGCCACGCCCATGCCATTGTCAGTTACACCATGGCTTGTTGGTACGCTGTCTGTGAAATGAAAAGTGTAAATAGGATCAATCTCTAGTTTATTTGCTCGCGATAAGGTCAATACCATAATGAGCATTAATCATTACTGCTTCGTCACGATTTGATTGACCTTGGAGACGAACAATCACGTTGCGTGAATCGACGAACCAATATTCACCTAAACGTTCCGGTTAACGGACAAGCACGGTACATTTGCTTTGCTTCTGCTTTTTGGCTTTTACCATCATCACTAAAAAAGCTTTTGGAGGTTACTTTGATTGGGTCTTTCGTAACCACTTCCAATTTGACACCCTTGGCTTTGGCTTCAACCTGCAGTTCTTCGGCTACCGAGGCCAACCAATCTCTCATTTCGCCATTCGCTCGCGAATTAACCGGGTGTGGTGCGTTAAACTTGCTCAGATACTCATTGTAGGCATGTAGCCCTGCAAAGTCATCGAGTGCCTCGGCTTCGACATCAGACAGAGTAGTGGGCAGAGTGGTTCGAACCCACTGTACGGCTAATGCGAGGAAGAAGAGAAAGAAGAATATGAAACCATATGTACGCAATGTATGCGCCTTGACTGCCAGGCGACGAGGCGGAAGAAGTGGCGTTTCCTCGGAGGGCATTTGTTTCCAGCCGAAAAACAAAATTGCGTGGAGTTTGGACCTTTATGTATAGCAATGGTAAATTGGTTTGAGTTGTGCAAGGTCAAAGCGGCCACTTTTCCCTTAAAAGGGATATGCCGACCATGTTCAACTACAGAATTGAAATACCCATACCCCCGGCTACACCAAAAGAAAAGCAGGAAACTTAAACTGTAGGACATCTCCCTCCTAATGACCAGTCTATTACAATAACAAACTGACATTTCAAACTCATACATCGAAGCATTTCCCGTATGTAGTTGTCATAGTTATCTATCCTTTACTCTCACTCTTTTCCTATGAGTTAGTGCTGAGCGATAAAAAAGGGAAAAAAAAACAAAGTTAAATCTCCTATCGCATTGACCAATTTCCCCGAAACAATGTCATCTCATGGCAAACGAGAGAAAGCACCAAAAGAAGGAAAAAAAAAGCAATATGTCTCATGAAAAACATACATAGAAAAACGAGCAAAATTGCTTTTCCGCTGAATATCCTTTGGAGCAAGCTGAAATCATTCGCGGCTCGTCCCCGTCTCATCACTTGAAAATCGTTTCTATGGCATCGGCAATAGTTGAGCCTAAATATAGTGCCGACAAGAGAAAAGGGCTTTTGGTTCCAGTTCGATAGATATCCCAAAAGAAGGTAGCATGAAACCTCTTTCTAAAAGAGACAGAGAAAGACCAAAAGTTTCATATCGAACAGCTTGACTATCCTAATGGTGATCAGTTAAAGACAAAACACCAGCCATGAAATTGATCTTATTGGTCAAAGATTACGGAGAGTTGTTGAGAAAGATGATTTTCTGTTAAAGGGAAGTGGGAGCAAAATTTATGACAATAGCATGAAACCGACGCATTTCTTTTTCTTGTCTCTCCTTTTCCTTTTCTGTTTAAACTGCACAATGACTGTAGGAAAAGCGCCATTACTGCGGCAAAATTGGATATCAAACGTTTCTTGGACAAGGTATACAGGAAGCTCTTGCGGCTCATAGATTCTTACATGCAGGGACTCAATAGCGAAATAATTTCTTTTTAGCATAAAGCCTGCATCATCGAACGCATGTATTATTCACTATATACCCGTTGAGGTTCTAGAACACACTTTCGATTACACAGACATCGGTACGCTATTTAAGCTGTGTCAGGTCTGCCGATTGTTTCGTGCACTTGTCCTGCCTCGAGTATTGTCTCATGTAAAACAAATCACTGTCAGGTTATGGATATTCCAACCAAGCATTGTTGCACATAAACCGGTCGATTTCAGGTGGAAAGGATTGAAAAAAAATGGCAAGTTGATTTTTGAAGTATCGCCCTCGGTCCCGCCTCTTCCACACTTCTTATCCAGTCCAAATACATCCCTGCCCCAGATCGATGGGTGCACCTTTTTGGTCCGCAAGACAGGACAAATCTTTAGTATGTCGTATGATAGAACTGTCAGTGTACCCGTACGAGATGTTGGCTCCTGGCATTATGTGAGTTACAGGGTACGAGAATCACACGGTCATACCACAACATTCGGAGATCATTGGGATTTTCTATATGAAACGGAAGAGATCAATCGTACCGAAATTCGAGTGATTCCAAGGCAGTTTGAATGCGATGTGGATTTATTTGATCCAGACAGACTGAGCTCCCAATGTGCTCAAGCCGTTGCTCTATCGTCAACACCTTCCTTGTTAGGCCAAATAGTCACAGCGTTTGCCGCTTTATGCAGAAACCAGTGGGGGAATTGCGATTTGCTTCATCCGTGAATCCTATTTCTTCACATGTCAGTCTATTTTCTGTTTATTGAACTATATTTTGCACTACGCTAAATAAATCATGCGGCCAGGAAAGGAGGGAGTATTCGCTGGCGCAAAGTAATATTTAAGTGACACGTTCCAAAGCCTATTTGGTAAAAAAAAGAAGGGTTCCATAAAAAACCGGTTAGAACACAACCATGATTTCTTTGAAACATACAAATCTTTGAGGAGAGTGATTCCAAAAGCTAGATTCGTCTGGAAGGCCAGTTATTCATCTCTAAGAGCGTGTGTACTTGTTAGTAGATCTGTTCAGTTAGACGATGCGAAAAGATCTGCTATGCGAGATATATTAATGGAGCATGGTCCTGTCGCTTTCAGTTGACTGTTGTTTATTCAATTTATTCGTCTCCTTGTGGCATGTAGTATCAGAGATGCAGATTGAACCTCTCTAAAATGGCTAGACGGGCTGCATAAATGGCAACGCTGCTATAGGTCGCTCTTGGCAGAAGGATGATAAAGCTCGCGTGTAGGCCATCCTGTAATACGACATGACGAAACAATAAAACTCATCATCATTAAGCTAACTTTAGATCAGAACGGATTTATAGCGAGATATAAACATATATATACAGAACGAAATAGATCAGGACGAAATAGATCAGGACGAGAAGTGATGCGATGCGATGCGATTGCTGCGTTCATATACAGTGGTTGACATATCCATATGCAAAGTAATCTTTAGCGACGGGTTAAAGACCAAGTGATACGGAAACTTGTAATTCTGGTCGGCTATTGCAAGACATCTCGTATTCGTTGTCGGTTTGATATTTGTCTTGATCAACGTCATCGTCATCCTGAGACACGATGTAGGTTACAGTCTTGAGAAACATAAGAAAGAGGATAATGGAATGGAGCGCCATAGGGAGGTGATATATAATAACCAAAGTGAAAGAGTGAAGAAATGGAAAGAAGTGCACAAGAGTTTTCTCTCCTTTTTATATACTAAAACTGACTCCGAGCAAACAATCCGAGTTCACTCTCTCTTTTGTCTGTTAATATCATCCGATGTGCTGATGATGCTCACGTGGCCCGGCATCATCAGTCCTTATAGTATATGAGCACCTCGAGATGTGCACACACAGACATCTTATAGAACTTTATTGAATCGACAATCCAATAGCTATAAGCTTCAAGCCATTCCTGTTTCTTTATATGGATACTCTATAGCAAAGGATTAGATCTATGAAACAATAGCACCCCTTAGTTACAACACCTACCCAGACTTTCATCCTTCTTTCTCCAGAGCTTTTTCTTCTTCTTCGTCAGCACATGTTCTGCCCACACTTCGACACAATACTTCTTTTTAAATTTACGGATAAACACCGGATCCCTGCAAAATGACCATTTAGCTTGTATCAAGAAACGGTTCCTTTCTCGGCTATTCCACATATATCATGCTAAAAGTATCATACCATAACTCAGATGCAATGCCTAAATCCTTGCAGCATCGCATAAGAGCATTGCTCTTGCACCCTTCGGAAGCCGTCGGAAGACCAGTAATGTCAAAGAAATCTTGTTCACCTCGCGCCTGTGAAACAAACCTGAGGAAGCAGAACCAGACGTTATTTCTGCATCTTTGTTTTCGCACTCGTGACATGAATAGAGACAAACCTTCCATGACAAACGAGAGCATATTCGCGCGATATGTTTTTCGCTGATATAGAATGCTCCCCACGAGGCGCCAAACCCCAACCTCCTGGGCCAAAGGCCTTGTTTAGAATCCGTCGGTATTTAATCTCAGGCAAGTAAATCAGACCATCTACGTCATAAACAATACAATGATCATACACGTAAGTCCCGAAAGAAGATGTTCATGCATCTTGTCTTGCTTTTTACCTGGCTTTATCTCCACATCTTCTGGATTGACGGGTTGTAACAGAATATCGGCCACTTCAGCAGGAAAGGGCTGTGTAGATAAACCATGGAAAGAAGTCGACCAATTATGGGACTCTTCCGGCTCCTGGATAGGACTATCGAATTGCTCGGTGGAAGGAAAATAGCTGGATTCGGACGTGTGTGGCTTGCCATCCGTCGTGGTAGAGGTATTATTCGCATTCACTGGATCGGCATTGAAGGAAGAGGTATCTGTTGTAGGGGCACGGGGATTGGTATCTTTTTTAATCTTCACAATCCTCGTTGTGGCAACCGATCGTGTCGCAGCAACCTTTTTTCAATTGATTAAGCCGAAACCACGGCGAATAAGGGTTGAATACAAAATTAGTTGGCTTACCTTTAATGCAGACGATCGAAACTGAGCCACTCCTTGGCTTACAGCCACCGATCGTAAATGATTGACCAGGTGCATAACTTCCCAACAGTTTCTTTGCGAATGACAATGGGAGTACACTTGGTGTCCTCTGTCAGATAGCTCTCAGCAAAAGGACTGCGCTTTTCAGGAGAAATATTTAAGCGGAAGCGGATATTATGCCGGCAAGCTGTCCCTTCCTTTTTTATACTGCACCGCAAGTCAGTCAAAAAGGGGTTTTTTTTAATTCCCAAGCCCGGGGAGAGTTTTAAAGCATTAGATAACTATTGCTTCTGAATTCTAATGGTAAGTTGAACTGACGTGTCCCTTAGGTGCATTTCTTCAAGTATACTCTGTGCGACATACGGGCTCATCAATTGATAGATCTCCACCAAAGGGGTAATACAATGAACCATAAACAGAGTTGAAAGCCACGAAGTAAACTATGTCTATAAATTAATTCTGGAAAAATAAAAAAAGGATACTAAATATGCTACTAGCTTTTAAGGTTTTTAGACGGCTGAACGGGGGAAAAATAACGATTCCCAAATGGGTAACACACTACAGACTGTGTCCAGATTACCACTTTAAGCTATGGATGAGTTGAAAGAGGCGCAGTCGACCATTGAAAAGCATTGGATCGTACGAAGTTCGTTGTTAATCTATGGTTATTTTCGTTCCTCTCTGGTTTGCCTCCGTCCAAGCGCTTACGTGTGGAAGCAGTGCTTTGGTTCTTGCTATTCAACGTCGCTACAGCAAACGACATGACGATCTTCGGCATGTCAAACGAGATCTGTCAGTCCCGTACACCGACGGCACACGAGTCGATCGCCTCTCCCTTGGAACGCTTGTGTTAACAGCAATAAGTATCTACGAACTTCATCAAAGTGCCAGCCATAGTAGTATTAATAGTTCGAACGAGCATTTCGGCATCATTGCTGCGGCTATGAAACTTGTTGCTTGTCTCTACGCGCTCTGTTTTGCCCTTGTCAGTCGCTCTTATCCGCTCCCAGACCATCGAGGCTGGATTATCAATGTCCACCTTTGTGCGTTCTATTTTGCTTCGTTTTGCTGTTCCGTCTGTCAATTCATAAGCATGACTTCCGGAATCCAGTTACCATCTTTCCTTCAAAGCCTTCCTATCAGCTTATTTCTGCTGGTCAGTGGCGATCTTTTCTACGTCACAGTTTCAAGCAAGCGTGGATCACCTTTCCTTTACCGCGGCCGTCGTGTCGTAGGAGTGGATGTATCGTCTCTTTGGAGCTACTTTAGCTTTACGTGGTTCACGCCGATCGTAAACACCATTGTGAATAACCCTTCCCTAGATCAAACAGACCTAGACGAGTTACCGGCAGCGTACCATGCGCGTAATCTATATCGACTTTTGATAGACCGTCGGAAATCTATTTATATTAGGCTGCTCCGTGCTAATCGAACAGCCTTCCTTGTGCAGATGTTGACGGTGATTATGTCCGTGTCATTGTATTATGCCCCTGCCTACTGTTTGAACCGATTACTACAAATCATACAAGACAGATATAACGGCGACACATCTTCCCGAGGGTTTATCTACGTGTCTGGCGTGGCGGGTGCGGTCCTGCTCCTGGAGATCTTGGTCGGTCAACTATGGTATTTTGGTAAACTCAAATGTTATATTCTTGGCTACCTTCCCGTGATTTCTGAACTATTACGGCTTTTAGTAAGTTCTTCTCAGACGCGGATACAGTCTATGCTACAGATAGAGATCTACCGTAAAACGCTTTGGCGTGTCGACATTGCAGGCGAAAACTCGAAAAGATCGACCTCTGGCAAGGTCGTCAATTTGATGGGTACCGATATTTCACGAATCACCAACTTCCTAGCATATTGGTTCAACCTATTTGAATCACCTGCAGAGCTAGCGATCGGTGTCTATTTTCTTTATAGCCTCTTAGGCTATTCCTGCTTGCTTGGATTTTTGGTGATGGTTGTCATGCTGCCATTGAACCAATACGCCTCAAATTCCTTCTCAAGCATACAAGACGATCTAATGGGGGCTAGTGACCGGCGCGTGGCTCTCACGAATGAGCTACTGCAATGTTTGCGTCAAGTGAAGTTCTTTGCTTGGGAGAGCCGTTGGGAGAAACGTATCTTAAATGCCAGGCAGAACGAGCTTGATCTGGTGCGTCGATCTCGTGTTTACGAAGTACTGTTAAACTTTCTGTGGGATAGGTAAAGGTGCTATATTTCTCCACAATTAAATACTAATAGAGGCAATGAATGCCGATCTTAAAAGTTCACCCATTTTAGTAACCGTAGTGTCTTTCTGGTCCTATACTAAGATTGCAGAACAACAATTAACGGCCTCTGTCGCGTTTACTTCGATTGCTATCTTTAATGAACTTCAATTCGCTCTAAACACATTACCGGAGACTGTGGTAGAGCTCGTTCAAGCGTTGAACAGGTAAAAGAATTTGTTTAACGACAATGCAAGTGAAAAGCATGCAGTGAATTTTATCGGATAACGTTCATCTTTAGTCTGCGGCGCATAGAAGAATTTCTTCATGAAGAAGAAATTTCACCGCGCGAGACTTGTTACACCGAAGGTGCCAAGCTGGCAATCGTAGGGGCAACTATCGCATGGTCAAATACATCAAAACCTTTATCCACATCAGAATCCAGCCCTGACGAATTCATGCTGAAAGATGTCGATGTTGAATTCCCCTATGATAAACTTAGTCTTATTTGCGGTCCGACAGGTTCTGGAAAAACGCTGATGATGTTGAGCTTACTAGGGGAAACCACGCTGATAAAAGGCAGGATTTCTTTCCCGCGAGCAGCTGTTGTCGATACCCCTTCTGTTATTCCTGATATTATCCCACTTGAAAACTGGATCCTTCCTGGCGGAGTCGCCTACGTATCTCAAACAGGTATTTTGATGGTAGCGCTCGAACCAGTTGACTTACTCTGGTATTACAGCATGGTTGCAAAATGCTTCGATACGTGACAATATTTTGCTTGGTCTACCTTATGTAGAAACCCGCTATAAGGAAACACTGTTGGTATGTGCCTTGAATAAGGACCTGTCAATCTTCGAAGACGGTGATCGCACAGAAATTGGGGAAAAGGGAATTACGCTGTCAGGAGGTCAGAAAGCCCGTGTGTCCCTGGCGAGAGCAGTATACTCGCGAGCTCAAATTGTGTTAATGGATGATGTTTTAAGTGCAGTAGATGGTAGGAATATAACTGTTGTAACCCTTGAAGGATCACGTCTGATACTTTGTCATTTTATGCAGCACCGACAGCTACACATATCTACAACCAATGTATTATGGGTCAATTGATGGAAGGTCGAACAAGAATTCTTATTACGCATAATGTCAATCTATGTTTCCCAGGAGCCGCACACTTGATCTACATTGATCGAGGCATTGTACTATCAAAACCAGTGACAGAATGGCGCGATTCTGAGCAGCTCATGGGAATACTGGACGACATGCAAACAAAAGCAAGCCAAATGCCGCTTGAAAGCCGCAGCGATAGACAAAGACAAGAGCCTGACGTTGATGAATGTAGTAATTATTCAAGTGATTCGGACGATTACGATGATTTCCCAGAAACTTCACCGAAAGTTCTGGTTCAAAAAGAAGGTAAAGCACGCATATCTTGGCGACAAAGAACGGCATTAAATAAATAATTTGTTTTCTTCTTCAGAACGCGCCGATGGAAGCGTTAAGAGACGAGTATACCAGGTGTATCTGAACCTTATTGGAGGTTGGGGATATTGGTTGGTCCTCTTGCTGGTTATTCTCAGCTCTCGAGGTATCGAAATACTGGTCCCGTGGTGGGTCAAAAAATGGACACAGTACCATGACGACAAACGGGATTCAGCATTGTTTACGATAAATAACCGTGATAAGGACCAACTCAATTTTTACCTTGGGATCTACGTTTGCTTGGCGCTTTTAAGCGTGGTAGTAGTTCAACTGCCTTACGCCATTGTTTACTGGGGAGGGCTACGTGGAAGCAAAAGGTTACATGCCGAGCTATTACAACATGTCTTGCGTGTCCCACTGCGAGTCCTTGATGTCACTCCTATTGGTCGCCTTCTAAACCGCTTTTCCAAAGATCTTGCGCGCATTGACGATAAGGTTCCAAATCTGATGATGGATATCGTGGTAGACGGTCTTGTAGTCTTCTCGTCTATTGTTACAGTCGCATTTGTACTTCCTTCCTTTATGATTCCTATGGTCGTAGTTGCGGCAATGGGTATTGCTCTTGGTAGAAAATATCTCGTCGTGTCCCGCGAATGCAAACGACTGGATTCCATATCACATTCTCCGATTCTGACTCACTTCTCCGAGACCCTGGTAGGCATCACTACAATTCGTGCCTTTGGCGCAACATCTATCTTTCTGGAAAAAATGCTGGAACGAGTGGAGACGAACGCAAAACCCTATTTTTATATGTGGATCGCTAACCGATGGGTCAGCTTTCGTTTTGCGATGCTTGGCGCTATTACTTGCTTTATCGCGTCTGCAACTGTCATGCTCAGTCTGGACTACATTGACGCTTCAGCAGCAGGATTTTGTTTAACATTTGTGTTTGTCTTTAACGATGAGGTATCAATATAGCATTCTAAAGCGCGCTAACCCTAAACATTGTTTCAGATGTTTTCTGTAATTAGGCAATACACAAAGCTGGAAATGGGCTTTAATGCGGTGGAACGAGCGGTCGAGCTTATGGAAATAGATCAGGAAGCTCCAGCAGTGACCAACATAAGACCGCCTTTGGGAGTACGAAAAAGCACATAGCTAATAATGGGTTTTAACATCTTGTTTCCGCTCTTTCTAGTGGCCGAGTGAAGGACGCATCGAAGTAAAGGATTTGGAGGTGCGCTATGCGCCTGATCTTCCTGCGGTTCTCAAGGGCTTGACGTTTTCAGTCCGTTCCAAGGAAAAGATCGGTGTAGTGGGTAGAACTGGAAGCGGAAAATCCACCTTGGCCTTGTCACTCTTCCGCTTTATCGAAGCAAGTCGTGGTACTATTGTTGTTGACGGTATCAACGTCACAGATATCGGTACTTACGATCTAAGAAGCAATCTAACGATTATCCCACAAGGTAAGCCTTTTATACAGACTTGTTGGAATTGTCTATTGTGCTCATTATCAATTTACAGATCCTACGCTATTTTCTGGAACGCTTCGATCAAACATGGATCCATTTGACGAATTTAGCGATGATGATATTTACACCGCTTTGCGTCGAGTGCATTTGATCCAGCCTGCCTCGGAAGTCGAACAAGAAGAGGTTAACGTGTTTACGGACCTAAACACATCTGTTAGTGAAGGAGGCCAAAACTTTTCTCAAGGTCAACGTCAGTTGCTGTGTCTTGCTCGTGCCTTGTTAAAACGTGCCAGGATTGTACTCATGGATGAAGCCACAGCCAGTGTCGACTTCCAGATGGACAGAGCTATTCAGAAAACAATATCTACGGAATTTGCCGATTGCACTATCTTCTGCATTGCTCACCGGTTACACACCGTGATTGAATACGATCGAATCATTGTGTTAGATCAAGGAGAGATAAAGGAATTTGCCAGGTAAGAAATCGTAATATGGGCTACTTGTAGTAGGATGTATTAACCAGAATATAGCCCTTTGGAGCTCTTGCAGGATACGGAATCCATTTTTTATCAGATGTGTCAGGATTCGGGTGAATTTAACCAGCTAATGATGTTAGCCAACAAAAAGCATCAGCTTGTAGACGTGACTCTGTAGTTTGTTTTGTTTTAATAGATTGTTAACCCATGTTTGGGCAGTTAACAATTGCGGTTGAAAAAGTTAGGGATTAATTTTCGGGGATGACCCGAGATTACCAAAGTTGCAGTCTTGGAGACCAAGGACGCCAAAGTCCGACGTTGCGGAACTCGGAATTCTCTTCCGGCGATCCCGATAACCTTGAACAAAATCCGAATTCAAACAATGACAAGTAAGGCTCCGCTGAAATCAAATGAGGTTCGTTATTTCTAGCGTCTTCTACACTATCAATTGTGCGCTCTCTGTTGAATATGTGAATTTTATGTATCAGATCTACATGCGGCATGTACATAGAACATGTTTTCCTAATTGGGCTTGTTGACAACGGGGCGTCAGGTGCGTGTCTGCAAAAAAGAAATATTTGTGTAATTACTGTATTGGATGAATGAAAAAAAAATATCGTGGACATAAAGGAAGTGTCAAAGCGGGTGCGACACTTAGAATCCAGGAAAATAGGGTTCATGTAAACAAACAGCAAGGAAAAATGCAATGAGAGGGACTAAAGTAAAATGAAGATGATGTTAAATAGATTGGATCTTATTGCACTAACTGCCACGCATGTGGTTTGACGGAAATACCGCATGCATCAAAAGCCGTTGTTAAATAAGAGGGAAAAATAGGGAGAGATTGGATCAAAATGCATGTATGATGTCTCTGTACCGATACATCTTATAAATATTACCACTTAAACATTTTATTCTGTGACCCTCTCTCTCTTCTTTTTCTTCTTCTGCTTTCTTATCTATCTCTCCTTCCTTAATCTTCTTTTCTTGCTTTTTAACAAGATTTTGCTTTTTTTTTGTCTACTCTTCAAACGTGATGTCTTACCCTTCCTCGCTAAGTCAACTTGTACAGGTCTCACGTCGGATGTTAAACAAGATCGGAAAACGTAACGCTAGGAACACTATCAATAAATCCTCAATGAACACGGCCAGTGAGCTGTTAGAGCAAGCGGAAGACTACCTGTTTGGAAGACATGACCGACTGATTGACCAAGAGCTGGCAGTTTCATTATTGCAACAGGCATCAAAGTTCGGACACTCCGGAGCACAGGCCGTCCTTGGGTTTTGTTACGAATTTGGTCTTGGAGTGGCTAGTGACTGTAAAAAGGCGGAGCAACTGTATCACATGTCAACATTAGCTGGCGCGACTGATGATACGACAATGCTCGGAATAGCACGGTTGACATTCTTACGTAAATATGGACGACCAGGTGTGGCGATGGACCGAACGGAAGCGGAAGAATGGGAATCGCAACTGACATCGATTGCCTGGATCGAGCGGGCCGCAACCGAGTATAATTGTGCTGCAGCTCAGTATTGTTTGGGTGTATGCTATCATGACGGTGTGATTGTACCAAAGGATGAAGCAAAAGCGGTCGCGTGGTACAAGCGCAGTGCACATCAAGGCAACGCCAGGGGACAGGGGATCCTTGGGTACTGCTACGGCGAAGGACTTGGCGTTACTAAGGACGAGCAACAGGCGATGATATGGTATAGACGTGCAGCAGCCCAAGGCGATACGGTAGCCATTTACAATATTGGATATTGTTACGAAGACGGAATGGGCGTGCCGAAGGATGTCGTAGAGGCCGTCAAGTGGTACCAGCTCGCAGCGGAACTAGACAACGCCTTCGCACAAAACTCGCTCGGCTATTGTTACGAAGATGGCATCGGAGTAAAACAGGACAAAGCCATGGCAGCAGTATGGTATCGTCGCTCAGCGGAGCAAGGGTACCCATGGGCTCAGTGCAACCTAGGATACTGCTATCAAAACGGGATCGGGGTCCCCAAGGACAGTGCACTTGGAGCGCATTGGTATGCCCAGGCTGCACAGCAGGGCCACGCAAGAGCTCAACACAATCTTGGATTCTGTTACCAAAATGGTATTGGCATTGAAAAGGATCCTGTCGCTGCTGTGCGGTGGTACAAAAAATCAGCAGAGCAAGGAAATATTTTCGCCTATCACTCACTTGGCTACTGTTTCCAAAATGGCGTGGGCGTCCCGGTGGACCCCCAGGAAGCTTTCAAATGGTATCTCCTTAGTGCCGAACAAAATCATGCCCCAGCTCAACTTTCACTCGGATTTTGTTATCGCAATGGTATCGGCGTTGAAAGGAACGAGCGGGAAGCTGTCCGATGGTTCCGTCAATCAGCTCTCCAAGGCAATCCACTCGCACAAAATTCCTTAGGATTTTGCTACGAAGAAGGCCTTGGGCTTCCCAGAGACACCACGCAAGCCGTGTATTGGTATATGAAAGCAGCCAACCAGAATAATCCGTGGGCTCAATGTAATTTGGGGTACTGCTTTGCCAATGGCATTGGCGTCCCTCTTGACCCGCAAAAGGCGGTAAATTTATACCGCAAGGCAGCCAAACAGAACCATCCTCGTGCCCAAGACAAGCTAGGACTCCATCTACAGAGTGGGATTGGCGTACGGCAGAACTCTATTTTGGCTGCAAAGTACTTCCGCAAGGCAGCCTTACAAGGTCAAGTGTCGGCTCAGTATCACTTGGCCATGTGTTACGAGAAAGGGATGGGTGTCCGGGTCGATTTGCAAGAAGCCCTGGCCTGGTACGAACGAGCAGCATCGGTAATAGTCAAAACGGATAAAGAAAAACAAAAAGATAACAGAGCAACTTTTTTTTTTTTGGTTTTGCAATAGGCTGGGGGTCGACATTCTCAAGAACGGATGCGTCAGTTATTATTACGTTATTGTCTCGAGGATGCAAGCACAACAGATGAAGTTAGTTTCACGTCTAGCTCACATCCCGTTGGGTGGGTAGCTGGCTACTGTGCCCCTGCAGCTTAATCCCTACATATAATCTCCCTTTCTTCATTTGCCGTTTCAAGCATGTACGCGTTTTTTACCCGCGCCGAGCAATTTTCAAATTTGAAAAGCACAAATTTACCCCTTCCTCCCTTAGCCGTTGTCTATATTGGAAAATCCATCACCAAAGTAAATAGCTCGACCAAATTCAACTCCTTGAAGACCGTATTGCTACACTTTTTTTTGTCAGAAAGCATGCACCTTTTTCTGCCTTTTAGGAATGTGGTCACAGATGAAAACACCCATAAACATCAAGCTGAAGCGTTTACCTAAGCGTTGTTATCTAGTTTAACCAAATAAATCCTCATAATACTCAATTACATCAAAGTGTTACTTATAGTGCAAATAGCATAATCTAACATTAAAGAGACAATGGATTCCGTGGGTTTGCTACTTACAAGTAAAGATGATATCGAACAGCCATTAGTATGCCACAGACATTGCGATGACATCCACGACATTGGTGTGCATTTTCCAAAAGCCTTCATATACAATGTTTTATACTAGAATTGCCCAGAGGGTTAAAAGGAAGCCTTCTCATTCACTGATCGACGTGCACTCATGGTTTGCGGAGTCGCGGAATGAATAACCCTTAAGGAACCCCTCCAGCTTTGCTCGGAGACAAAACCATAACATTTCGCGATGGCAGCCATTCTTCCTGTTATACTCATTGGCACTCCCATCGGCTATTTTACTTGGACAAAGGTTTACGATGTTGTGGATCACTCCATCGCTCGGCTATATCCTGAAGAAGGTAAGACGCTCAAAATGACGAATGAGATACCTTACAATACAACATCTTACAGAGCCCACGGAGTCATCACGCTCAGCATTAGCTGCGACCTCTGGTTCCATCGTTTCACTTGCCGCGCTCAGCAAAGCTTTGTTTTCAAAGCACACAAGACATCGGCTTTTCTTTGCAAAACCACCGCCTAATAGCAATATACGAACGGTCACGCTCAAGATGGCATTGGAACTTATGTTTAGGAGTGGTTTGGTGTTCTATGGGAGCGCAGCTGGTGGTGCAATTGCTTCTAAAATAGCGATGTATACCACGCAGACATGATTTCCTACTTGCTGATTCCTTATTGTTCAGTTAACAGAACCATGCATTAAGACAATCAATGCAGGAGCCAGTCCACAGAACAACTAGAGCAAAAGCATCGATGCCTCATTGTAGTATAAGGAAGCTTTATAGTTAGCAGGCGTTGTTAATCGAAAAATGTGCATCAATAGAGTGTATTAGCCGGTATCATATGAACTGTGCGGATTTTTGGCTGTTTGTTCAGAGACACAGTGTTTTTTCAGACGAACTGTATTTGGATGCATTCTCTGTTACACGGTTACCATGACTGAATTGGCGTATCTCGATAATCTCTTTGTCAGAAATTCTTTATTCATAACCGGTAGAAACGGGATTTCTATTTATTGACAAGGCATTGATGACAAAGCATACGAATTACTGAGGTTAAATATGTGGGCATGTCAAAATGGGCTCCATGGCTTGATTTCCAGCCACATGGCGTGGCGGTGTTTAAATGCCTTGTCCGGGCGGGATGAAAGATGAAGGGGAGATGGGATGCTTGGAAAAAAAAATAGGTGGACTCCAGGCGGCCTCCAATAGTTCCCTCCTTTTCGCATCAAGTACGTATTCACAGATCATCGATGGGTAGTGGATTGATAGGGAATGGATGGATGGATGGATGGATGAATGGGTACATGGCCGTATTGGCCCCGTTGAATATTGGATGGAGAGAAAGAATACCAATTTACTTACCGTTATCACCTATTTCTTGCTTTTTTCCCCTCTCTTATCATAATTTCCTGATGGTGAATTGCTCTTCATTGACATCTTGGCTCTCCATTCTTTCTCGGTGAAACGAAACACTTGTTATTAGTTTACCATGGCTTCTCACAAGATCGCAGCCGAGTCTGCCAGCGAATTCGAGCTTACCGTTGCCCAGGCCCTCTTGGACTTGCAGAACAACGTCCCCGAGTTGAAGAAGGACTTGGCTCCTCTTCAGATCTCCTCTGCCAAGGAGATTGAGATCGGTGCTGGAAAGAAGGCTATCGTCATCTTCGTTCCCGTTCCCGCCCAGAAGGCCTTCCACAAGATTCAGGCCAGGTAAGCAATGGGAGCAAGTCATGCTTAAACCGAACGATCGTTGTTCATGGCTTCCGTTTGTTTGTCAGACTTACTCGCGAGCTTGAGAAGAAGTTCTCCGACCGCCATGTCGTGTTCATTGCTCAACGCCGCATTCTTGCCAAGCCTGGCCGTCGCTCCAACGCTAAGCAACCCCGTCCCAGATCTCGCACCTTGACCAACGTTCACGATGCCATCTTGGAAGACATGGTCTACCCCACCGAAATTGTCGGTAAGAGAACCCGTGTCAAGGTTGATGGTTCCAAGACCATCAAGGTGTAAGTATTTGTAGTGTGGATGAAGGTGAGAATCGGGTGTTTATGAATCTGTTACATTAGGTTCCTTGACAACAAGGATGCTACCTCCTTGGAGTACAAGTTGGACACTTTCTCCTCTGTTTACAGAAAGCTCACTGGCAAGGATGTTGCTTTTGAATTCCCTGCCGCCGTTGATGTTATCTAAATAACTCGAAGGACTGGTTCTTTTTTAGGAGTGAACGGAAGTTGTGAAACTAATGTGAAAATAAAACCCGCAATAATGTCCACGTACAACCGTGAAACATATTTGGAATCAAGTTATGCATTGCACATAAAGTGCCTAGGATGTGGCGACTTAGAAAATATATCTATTAATGACAGTGGCGGATAAAAAGCATAGTTGCCTTAAGCTCTGTATGGTCTATAAGTGTTGATCTAGATTTGACACATTTTCATTTGATAACATAATTAAGCAATAGCGAATTACAACTGCACGTATGCTATTTTTCAAAGAAATCTAAATGATAGAGCATGCTTGCTGCGAAAGGGACAGTATAGACATGATACACGTTTACATCACATCCACGAGCTGATGCTTCGCTCTGGCCAATGCTATCAACTGACTGAATTCGCCAGAATTTTCACAGAGCTTGTAGAACAAGGATTCACTATCCTGGAGGAGCTGCCATGGGCTGCGAGAAATGGTTGCTTAGTAGTTGCATCAAACAATGTCCATTACTGTACCTAGCAAACTCTTTGATCTCACCCTGATCAAGTACAAGGATTCGGTCATATTCAATCACAGTATGTAGTCTGTGAGCAATACAGAGAATCGTGCAGTCCACGAATTCTGTGGCAATAGTGCTTTGGACAAGTTTATCCGTTTCGAAGTCGACACTGGCTGTGGCTTCATCCATGAGTACAATCCTGGCACGTTTTAACAAGGCACGAGCAAGACACAGCAACTGACGTTGACCTTGAGAAAAGTTTTGGCCTCCTTCACTAACAGATGTGTTTAGGTCCGTAAACACGTTAACCTCTTCTTGTTCGACTTCCGAGGCAGGCTGGATCAAATGCACTCGACGCAAAGCGGTGTAAATATCATCATCGCTAAATTCGTCAAATGGATCCATGTTTGATCGAAGCGTTCCAGAAAATAGCGTAGGATCTGTAAATTGATAATGAGCACAATAGACAATTCCAACAAGTCTGTATAAAAGGCTTACCTTGTGGGATAATCGTTAGATTGCTTCTTAGATCGTAAGTACCGATATCTGCGACGTTGATACCGTCAACAACAATAGTACCACGACTTGCTTCGATAAAGCGGAAGAGTGACAAGGCCAAGGTGGATTTTCCGCTTCCAGTTCTACCCACTACACCGATCTTTTCCTTGGAACGGACTGAAAACGTCAAGCCCTTGAGAACCGCAGGAAGATCAGGCGCATAGCGCACCTCCAAATCCTTTACTTCGATGCACCCTTCACTTGGCCACTAATCGACGAACAAAATATTAGTCTTCATAAATCATGGATTCTTTTTTTTTTCTTTATTAAACAGCATACCTCTCTAGGCGGTCTCAACTTTGTGATTGCAGGTGCTTCTTGATCTATATTCATGTATTCCACGACACGCTCTACCGCGTTGAAACTCATTTCCAGTTTCGTGTAGTGCTGAATATTACCAAACATCTATGTGCAGTTTCATGAATTAGCAGGTCGTATTCCAATCCGGGCCGAATCCGATAGAGTTACCTGATGGGTGTACACAAGTATAAAGCTAAGACAAAAACCAGCTGTGGACGCATCAATGGAATCTAGATTGAAGAGGATGATAATACTTGTAACAAAACAAACACAGGCACCCATTAGACTGAACCGAATTCCGACCCAGAGATTAAGCATCGAAACATAGTAATAAGGTTTTGTGTTCGTATCGACAGATCTGAGCAAATCTTTCATAAACCTTGACGTGGCTCCGAAGGCGCGGATCGTGCTGATACCGGCTAATGCTTCAGAAAAGTGAGTGAATATGGGCGATCGCGTGACAGAATCTGTTCGCTTCAGTTCACGCGACGCTCCGGCAAACTTCCTGCCAACAAGGTAATTGATGAATGTCACTATCAACATCGGCAAGGCGAAAATCGGTAGTACAAAACCAACGGTTACTATGGAAGCCAACAGAAGCAAGGTTTCCATAGTGAACTGCATCATAATCGGAGGAATGCTCGAATCGATCGATTCAAAGTCCTTCGAAAACCGGTTCAAGGTACGACCCAATGGTGTGACATGGAACCATCTGAAAGGGGCGCGGAAGACACGCTCCATAAGCTCTCCGTACAATCTTTTACTCGCGCGCAGGCCACCTATAAAAATGCCGACAAACCGGAGCTGTCCAATTGCAATATTCATCGAAGTAGCAAAGACATAGATGCCCAAATAGAAGTTGACAAGCTCTCTATCATTTGGATCGACAGAAGCCTTTGTCCATTCCTTAAGCCACCAGGTAACAAAGATGTCTAGGGCACGGGAGACCAAAACGACCAAGGCAATAAGCGCCCAGTAAGGGAGGCCGCCGACCATCTTGAGATAGGTCAGGTAATACTTCGACTTGACACTGCCAGTTTCCCGCTCTGCAAACCAAAAATAATGAGTGCACTGCGGTTCCACTAGAAAAACGACTGCCTTCTTAGGTTACCTTCCTCTTCGACAAGAACCTTTGGTGCCTTGTCGTTCGTTGCCGTGGTCTCATCGATGGGCTCCATCTCTTTGCTTTCATTTTCTGTCTCTTCTCCGCTCTCTAGGAGAATAGAGGCCAGTTTGCCGGACTGTCGCAATTCAGTAGGTGATCCAGCGGCAACCACCGTGCCTTGATGGATATGGACTAATAAATCAGTACCAGGGAGACAGAGATTAACATGGTGCGTAACCAGGATTCGTGTCCTGTTTTTCATCAGATTTCCGGTCAAGCAATGTTGATATAGATGCTTAGCAGTGTGGGCTATAAACATAAGAAATGATTAGGATTCTCCCTCAAAATGATAAAGCATCCATGAACTAACCATCGACTGCACTCAAGACATCGTCCATCAACACAGTTTGGGCTCTGGAATAGACAGCCCTTGCCAAAGCTACACGTGCCTTTTGACCTCCAGAAAGCGTAACGCCTCTTTCGCCAATCTCAGTCATATCACCATCTTGGAAAATTGAAAGGTCCTTGTTCAATGCACAGGCAGAAAGCGTCTCCTTGTATCGTTCTTCCGAATATGGCAGACCAAACAAGATATTGTCACGGATGGAAGCATTTTGCAGCCAAGCTTAATCATTTGGTTAGCCATTCATGTACCTATGCACCGAGCAGTGTGTGTATCAGTCTTACCTGTCTGAGACACATAGGCTGTTGTGCCATTCTGTATCCAATGTTCAGGAGGAATGATAGCGGCAGTTTCCGTAACCATTCTTTTCGGAAAAGACACATTGCCTTTCAACACAACAGCTTCACCGAGCAGACCGAGTATCATCAATGTCTTGCCGGAACCAGTAGCACCACAGATAAGGGTCATGGCATTCGAAGGGAACACGACATTGAGGTTTTCCAGAGCAAATCCTGTTGGCGTTTCATCACCGGAAGAACTCGAGCTTCTGGGCCAAGTGATCACAGCGTCTTGAAAAGCAATATCAATGTTTAAGTCGATGCTTCCTTTATAATCGGGGTGGGCAGGAGATGACAAGTCGACTTCTTCTTCGTCTTGCAGGTAGGCTTCAATACGACGGATACTGAAGGAAAGAAAGGTTAACCTTTTCCATGTTTTATTTTCGCATTATTCCCTGTTGAAGACGTGTACCTGGTAAGTGCTTGAACTAGTTTCACCAATGTCTCCGGAAGCCCCATTAAGACGAACTGTAGCTCACTAAATATAGCAATGGTTGTGAAGGCAATGGCTGGTGTCAGAGTCTTTTCTTCTAGTTTGGTAAATGACCAGAAGGATACTATAATAACCAACAAAGGAGAGCTAATAGCAGATAACGGCTGTTGATGAAATCTGCCTAACATTATCATGCCATTTGACTTTGCGTACCTTTCCCAAATCGTATAAAGGAACACCTCACAAAAGACTGTTATGCGTAAACGATGCAACTCGGTCTTTCGAGCCTCCATGATCCGTTGTTGCCATCGGGATTCCCAGGCAAAAAATTTGATCTGCCGTATACCCTGCAGCGCCTCATTCATGAGGGCCACGCGTTTGTCACGAGCTGTCATTAATTTTGTCTGCGTATTTGTATAAACCTTGAACACAAAATGGTTCACTGGTAAAGCCATCAGCATAACGAAAAAACCGAGAAAGCAAGATTTTCCAAGAAGCTGATAAAGCAGGTAGACACCTGCGGTAATTTCAATAGGGGTTTCTGCGAGGAAGAACCAGGAAGAGATGAATTCAGAAATAAGGTTAGCATCGGTGCTAATCAAATTCATCACTGTTCCTGTTGATGCCTTGTCTTTGTCCTCTTCCTTCTTAGCAGTATCCAAACGGCGAAGCGTTTTACGATAGATTTCGATATCTAACAATGCCTTGACACGAGCTTGATACGAAGATACTACGGTATTTCTTCTTCGTTAGCTATCACACTTATGTACGAAACGCGTTCGCTAGCTTACCATAGTATAGCATTTGATTCAGGAACAGCTCTACAATGACCATAGCTGCTCCCAAGCCGCATACAAGCAGCAAACCGTGGTCAAGTGGGGCTGATGCAGGGTCGTCTTCAATGGATTGCATAAAACGCAGAAAAAGATTTACAAAGAAAGCCGGTCCATAAAATAGAGATGCCGTAGTTAGCGCCAAGATAATTTGGAGAATGACACCAGTACGATCGGCCATAAATAGCCTCACTAACAGTGATTTGGAGCGGTAATTATCCAAAATGATCAAGAGGTTGGATGCCCGGAATGTCGCTGGAAGATTCGGAAGCCATGTATGACTATCAAGGTTAATTGCGTTAACAAGAGGGGTAATCCAAGTAAAGCTGAGCCGGCTAAAGATGGAGGCCACATTAACGCCAATGACTGATTTTCCTTCATATAGAAAAGGAGGACCTCGTTGCACTGTAGCCGTCATATACACCAAGTCGATATTCAATAGGACAGTTACGGCCATAGGTATCCCGGACGACAAGGACATATTGGCAAAGTCAACATAGCGTAAACCGCTATAGATGGCTTCACAAAGGGCAATGCAATAAAATCCGAAAAGATGGATCGTGATCTTCCAAACGTATTCATTGGGAGATTTGTACCAACGAGATATCAACGCTAGGCCAAAGGCATAAAACCAAGACAGCCATACGAAAAGAACCGCTAGAATATCGTCTAATGCAACTGACTCTTGGTTAAACACTTTGTGGAACACCGTGTAGACATCGCCGCTAGCAATTAATAAGACGATGGATGTTTCCAGTAGAATACGGAATCGTTGCACCTTATCATCGAAAGGAATTGAATAATCCCGTTGCTTGTCAAGCACAATGCCTGTAGCCGAGAAAGAACCGAAGCGTTGCGTTGCACGATGATACAGTGTGAGAATGAAACCACATCCCGCTGCTACGGCTAGACCAGTAGACAGTTTCCAAGAATAGCCCCAAATACCGAGGTTATCCATGAGTACTAGGAAAAGGGCGACTGATTACAGGTAATAGTGGCTCAGAGAGTATTTGTATGTTTCCAGCCATGATGGCGCAGCAACAGTCGGTGACTCAAATTACGACATTCTCCTCGCTAGTGTAACAGAAATGTTAAGTAAAGCTGGTTAACATTATGAACTTCTTACAATTTGTTTGTATTTTGTAAGGCAAAATTACAATACAAGACATAGGATAGCTGCAAATTTCTAGTAAAGGGAGTGTATGCGGGAGAATAAAGAATGAGTGTGTGTGCGAGAGAGAGAAAGAGAGAGAGAGAGAGAGAGAGAAAGACAGATTCATGCACAATTTTCTTATATTTACAGGGCAGTGTAGGAAAGTGTTCACTCAACGAGCTTATTTGCTTGTATTGAGTTCAAACCTTAATTACTGT